>CM042010.1:121971261-122168761 GCA_023525715.1 Cichorium intybus
CCACATCTTTTAAATTCTCAAATGCCTCATTCTCAATTGCTGCACAACATCTTCCAGTTTCATAGTACACTCTTGACCATGTTTCTGGGTCCTTTTTTATCAAGTACTAATGAGTTGCTGGATAGAGTAATTCTAATTCTTTCATTATAGGTTTAAAGGTCCATTCAGTAGTTGTCATGTGTGCTTTCCAGAAAAGGTTTTTGAAATGGGCTCCACCAAACTTTTTCTTAAAATTTAAAAAAACGCGTCTTACATATTGTCTATGCTGAACAAGGGGTAGAAGTCCCTTCATAGCCTGCATAAGTCCCTTCTGTTGGTCAGAAATTACTATTAATCCTTCCGCCAAATTAATATTAGGATCAATAATGAGTTAATCCATAAACACCACTTCTGATATTCCTTGCTTTCTATTGAAACTACTGCCCACAGAATTTGGGAAGATTTGATTACTTGTATCTTTAATCATTGTACAAAGCAACTCCTCACAACATATTATTTTGAAGAAATAACCATCTAAACCTACCACCCTTCTACATCTTTCTAACCATCCTCTTTTTACAACATCAAAGCAAACATAAAATTTGCTAAAGTAGATTTTTCCATATGGCATTGGTAGTATAACCATCTAAACCTACCTCCCTTCTACATCCTTCTAACCATCCTCTTTTAACAAAAGCAAATATAAAATTTGCTAAAGTAGATTTTTCCATATGACATTGGTAGTATATCTTTTTTTTACAGTTGACCCGAGATTTGATATTTTTAACTATTCACCATAAGACCACCGTTTATCATAATGTTCAGTTAGAGTATCGTTAATGATATTCAAAGTAACTTTTTAGCTCTTTTATATTGATCTACATTGACATCAATGCCAAATTTCTTATCACCTCCAATCTAAGTTGTCTAATACTTAGCTTCTGTCTATGCAAAATCTCATTAGTATAGTGACCTCCAATCCATGAATGACACATTTGAACCAAGCTTGTAATTTCTAGCACGCTGACTCACTCATCAGTGACTTAAAGCCTAAAGTCTAAATGTGGATTCCCTTTTGCAGCACATATCCAATAACATTTTTACAATCATTTTTTAAAAACATAGTTCTTAGCCATTGGCCACAACATAATTACACAACATGTGCATAAGCAATTTTGGGCCTTTAAATCACATCCCTAATTAAAATAAGGGTTGGCTTCTTCTAAGGCATGTCCTCATTGAAAGTGTAATAGACAACAACACCTTCATTCTCTCTTTCCTTACTATTGCCTATCTCTTCATCATCATTCCCTACTATGTTTTCAATTTGAGGAAACAAATTACTCATGAACTCATCTTTATAGGAATGAATTTATCTGTAATGATTTCATCCTGGAATCCATGGTTTTTTAGACTTGTGACCTGCTTCAAAATGTTCTTTCTCTTTTGTACTAAACCATGTTCATCTTGAATAACTACATTGTTATTATCTAAATCAATAAACCCTTTCATCCCTGACATTTTTACAATCATTTTTTTAAAACTTTAGGATGTAGTAATATAGCTTCTCATATGTTTCTCTAGTAAAACGTTCTAGCGAAGTGATACATCCTTAAACATCCATTCCAGAAAAAGTCCACATTAGTAAACAAAAAATGATCACCACCAACATAGGAGAAAGGGTGTTGGACAGTAATACCATCAAAGTTCAGATCAACTCTCAAATAATTGGTTCATTATCAATATTCTCCATGTAGTGCCTAAAAGAAAATATTAAGGTTTGAATAGACTTACAGTGGGTGCAATCGTGAAAACCCTAACTTTTCTGCTCTCGTCTTCCTTAATGATCCACAACAAAAATCCTGGTTAATAAAGAATATGTTAATGGAAAGTTTATTCGTTTCTTATTTTCCTCCATTTTCACATGTATATTTCGACATGGAGATGATAACCATTAGACTTTGGAAAGCAAATGAACACATCAGCTTCTTAACCACATGACCACTTCTCTATCGTGAAAATAGAGAAAATGACCTAATTTTCTTGAGTCTAATGTCTTAGAATGGACAAAAATAAGCACAATAGCCTTTTAAAGCTAAATGTAAAAGGTTGTTGGGTTATAATGACAATAATCGTTAAAAGAAAACAAAAAAGCAAAAAACATAAATGCACAAAACATTTAAAATAAATAAACATTTAATTTGTATTAGAAATTTATAAAGAATATCATATCCATAAATTAAAAGAAAGCAAAGAGGCAAAAAGGATGGATGAAGGGGTTGAGCCCTAAACTCGCTACTTATGAGAAAGACATCAATAAATTTGTTATTTTAAAAATGACACACTACAATTATAAACAATTGGTAAACGTTAGTTTCATGTCTTGTTAATTGTTAGAAATAAATATGCAAATACACTGGGAATATATCTTATATAAAAAGATAGAGACATCATCACCTTCGGATTAATTCTTTTATTTTGATTTGTATAAGGAAATCTTAATCCATTAAGCCTTCCATTATTTATGGGTACTACATTTTTTATTCAATTTTATCTAAAAGTATCTACAATCCATTCGACTATGAAAAATCTAATGATTCTCGTATCATTTATCATGTTCTTTCTATATATACATATTTTATAAATATGAAGTTATTTTATAAATATTTAATGATATTTTTTTCAAAATTCATATATTATACATGTAGAATTGCAACAGGTTAACAAAGATCAATCTAACACATACTTGACGAAAAGGTGAATTAAGAAGAATTTTGCTTACTTGGTAATGTCAAATTCACTAATGATGATATGAGGTGGTTCTTTTGTTCTTCTAGTAATGGTGTATTATGAATGATCTGATGGAAGAATCTATGTCAATGATAATCAAGCTAACTGGTGTTTATAGGAAGCTCTTGAAACGTAAACGATAATGTTTGAATATCCTCTGATCCTTCGGTTCTTGACTTGATTAACTGATTCATTTACACCTTAATAAAAAAGAGAATTAAAACTACATAAAATTAGTCTCTTTAGTTAAAAACATGTCATATATATCTTATTACATATTTTTGAGACTAGGGACTAAATTTTCATTATGAAAAACATTGCGGTACAAATATAACAATACCCAAAATATAATTAACATTACAATAGTCCTTAGACCATATTAATGTGTCATTTTCCGGCAATACATTCAAATTTTAAGAAAAATATTCTATAAAGTTTAAATGTCTATGAACTATTTCATACAATATTCTATAAAATTATGATTTAATAAAATATCTAAACTTTATAAAAAAATTTATAAATTCAGATTTATAAACTATATTCTATCTACTTTGATTTTTTTTATGAAGGTCAATTTATAAAATTTATATTTTATAAAGTATTTTGTACAATTAATAAATTATTAAATTCATACGGCAAATTTATAAAACATTTTATAAAACCCGAATATGAACATTTAATAAAAACTAAGACTCAAAAAATTCATTGAACAGATGACGAACCCATAACAAAATGTCAAAAATTGCCCATATATTTTTGGGTCGACACTTCAAGGATATTAATACTTACTCTGAGAATATCTCAAAAAAAAAAAAAAAAAATGTATAAGTGGAAAATTTTAAAAGATACTTACAACCTAATGAGTCTGCCTCTATATTGATTCATTCAATGATAATTGTAATTACCATTAGGACTGTAAACGAACCAAACGTTCGGCGAACCGTTCGTGAAATGTTCGGAGGGAAGTTCGTTTATGTTCGTTTATTTAATAAATGAACGAACATGAACACAAGTTCTCGTTCGTTTAGTTAAACGAACGAACATGAACAATTGCCTCGTTCGTTCAATTATGTTCATGAACGTTCAGTTATGTTGTTCGTTTACGTTTGTATATGTTTGTTCATTTATGTTGTTCACTTATGTTGTTCGTTTACGTTCATATATGTTTAATTGTGTTTGATTACATTACAATTTTATTTGTTTATTTATGTTCATATATGTTTACTTGTATTTGTTTATCTATGTTTATTTATGTTTGTTCGTTTATGTTTGTTTACCATGTTCAGGAACATAAAAGGACGAACATGAACAAGATAATTGTTAAACGAACGAACATAAACAAGAAAACTCGTTCGTTTAACTGTTCGTGTTCGTTCGGCTAACTTAAATGAACGAACATGGACAAGCTTTCGTTCATATTTGTTCGGTTCGTTTACAACCCTACTTACCATGGAAACTTTGTCCACTTAAACAAGCATAATATGTTAAATCACCGTTAGATCATTAAACCATATTTAATAAGAGTTCAATAAAGTAAAATTAAACATAATATAGGAGAGAGATAATAGAGTTGAATCTTCATTAAACTATACATCAACGACTTTAATAAAATTATATAGTACAAATCAACTTTAATTATTTATTTTTCCTACATGATACTAAAGGATTTTATACAAGAAGGATTTTATTCTTGATTGCATTCAAGATTACGTGTTTAATTGGTTTTCTTTTAGGAATACTAAAGTCAAGATTTGATGGATTAACTGGTTACAATCTCCAATCATAACTTAAACCATTTTGTAATTTTGCTAGTCCTTTGCTAGCATTTTGATTTTTATGTGAATATAATGTTATTGTTAAAAAAAAAAAAAAAAAACATGACATTTAATTTAATTCTTTTAAAATTCAAGAGCTGACCTTATCACCGCGTGGAGCTTTGCCCCGGTTAACATATGCTCTTTTTTCAAAGGTCTTTTGACACGTAGCGTATATAAAATTAAGGCATTTATGCCTTGAACGTGACCTCAAGAATTAAATAGCATATGATAAGATATGGGCTTGAAACGTAATGCCTTGACATAAATCGACCCGTTAGGTTTTCGTGATCGCTATTTTATTATACATGTATTTACCCACTCAATATTATATATGGAGAAATCTAATAAATATGTGAGCAAGTCTACCAAGATATCAAAAGTCACCATTGTATAAAATATATACCATAAATGTAAAGCATTCAATACAATATTTTGTTTTTAATATAGAAAACGTGGCATTGAAGGTTATCACTTCATAAATGTTATAATAAATATTTTGTTGACTAAATTACAGAATTGGTCCATGTGGTTTACCATAAATTTCAGTTTTAGTCTATATTTTTAATTTTTATGTAGATAGTCATTGTGGTGGCAAAAATGTAACACATGTGGTCCCTTTTGCTGTTACCGTCATGTTTGAGGCATTAGAGTGATCGTGTGCCTTACGTGGGGCAATTTGTCTTTTCATTACCTTCTCAACTACTAATATTTATGACGGGTAAATCATATTTTGAGGCACTCGATCTTCTGCAACTCAAAAGATTTTCTGCTCGATTACGTTGACAAACAAACCTCAGCAACAATGGTGATGTGCAACTGCGGGACACAAGCGACCATTTGTACTTCTTGGACAAATCAAAACTCGGGAAGACGATTCTGGAGGTGTACCAGATGCAAGTTCGCTGGGTGGTCCGACCCTCCAGATGTGCAGGAGGTCAATGATGATCATCCCAGAACTCTTGTTGGCGCAACCGGCTTCTTGAGGTAATATCTAGGCTTGAAGTCGACCTAGAAGATTCCTAGAAGTACAAAATATTGTTGGTTAGCTGGTGGTTTGGGTGGAACGATGAAAGGGTGGTTTAAGATTTTGGGGTTTTGGTATTTTGGAGGGTTTGTTCTTGAAACGTTTTTTGGTGATGGTTTAATGGTATGTAATAGTGGTTTTTAGAATGTTATGTATGAATGTACTTTGTAATTAGGCTACCATTTATCAAGATTGTAATGTGTGAAAGTGGTTAATGCTAATATAAACATATGGTTATGTCACAAAGTTTGCATCTGTGTTTCGTTATGGTTTCACTTACATATGTGTTTAGATTTTGTTTTAGTTTCATTCATACTCTGTAAATGTAGCCAACAAATAAGTAAATGTGCTTGAGTAATTTAAGTCTACATACATCCTTTTAAATAAAGTGGGTAATTAAGACATTAAATTGTGTACACAAGTGGTACAACATTGTATACCCATACATTGTATATGCTATATGATAAACTAATAATTGTTAAACATTAAGCCATAGTTTTTTAATACCATACCATAATTTCCAGTACAATTAAAGTTCATAGATAGTACATAATCTTAATAAACCTACATAAACCAAACATACAACACAAAATTATCTAAAATATACTAGACAACATTAAGGTCTTTGTTTCATAATAACAAACCTACATAAACCAAACATACTCAACTTATCACATAATATGTTTTCCAAACAACTGTAAACACATTTTCAAATTACACCGGTTACACATGCACCTCCTCTGCCACCTGCACCTCTTCCCACTCCCACCTTTAGTTCCTGTGTGTCACCTTATTGCCCTTTACATGACCTGGAATTGTGTCCAGGGTTGTGGCATCTGCCATAAGTAATGGCAATGTACTTTCTTGATAGCTTTGTTCCTTTTGGCATATCTCTTCACCATCTGCCCTTCTTTTTTTTCACCTTTGGTATTCCAACCTAAAATTTGTTTAACAAGTTATTGCCAAAATATGAATACATTTTCAAATAACAGGTGTCAAGAAATATTTACTCTCCTATTTATGATGTTTAACGAGTTTAGGAGGAACTAAGGTTGCAGGGCATTCAGAAGGAACTAAGGTTGTAGGGCATTCAGAAGTAGGCCACATCTCTGGTCCATTGATCGGATCTATGGTACAACTATACATTTTTCTCCAACTCTCTAACATATAACATGGATGCACAAGATCCTCTGGTTGCTGCACTTGTTATCCATTTTCTGCTTGGTCCCATAACGCTACCACTACATGTTTACAAGGTATACCTGTCAATTCCCAAGTTTTGCAAGTACATGAATTCGATCCCATATCAACCAGAATTTGTTCGAAGTACTCTCTTGAAACTTGGAATTTTCCATTGCCATTGTATATGCAAGTGCAATTTAGATGCCTCATATTTTATTTTATCCATAATTGTTTGAGTTGTTGGTGTTAACAAACCATGAGACTTAGCAATGACACGTTGTACAATAACAATCTTTTTCATTATATACTCCCTTATAAATTCCAAGGCAGATATAATTGGTCTATCCCTACCGTTAACAATTTTGGCATTGAAGACCTCACACAAGTTATCACCTGAAAAATGACTTCTACTCCAATGTTATGGGGGAATACACTTCAACCAACCATAAGCTTGTTTATTGTTACTGTGAAACTTTTACATTGCTTTCTTAAAATATGGGAAAGTTGTTGCTTGGACACACTTCCATAGAAGTTCCTTCAAAGGTTTACCCTTCCAATGCAATTTCATGTTTTCAAGTATATGCCTCACATAGTACCTACGTTCCGCTGAAGGAAAACTTTGGAAAGAGCTTGCACCAATACCTACAACAAACAAATTGTTAGAGCCTGTTTAATGAGCAGATGGTTTGCAGCATAAGTATACCTTTTGTCTAACGCTTATAAACGTGAATTTGTGTTGGTTCCCATGTTTAAATCATTCCCCATGCACTCTAAAAACCATGACCAAGAGTTTTTTTGTCTCTGCTTCAACAATTGCATATACTAACGGATAAATGCCCTTGTTCCCGTCTAATCCCACAACATTTAACACTTGACTTGGATAAGAGCCTTTCATGAATGAACCTTCTAACCCCAATAATTCACATTGGCCCAACTTGAACCCAACTTTTAATGGTCCTAAAAATGTAGATTCCTTTAAAACCTCTTGTTTAAGAAGTGAATTTTGGTTCCGATTCAACAACAATTTTGACTATGGTACCAGGGTGTCTTACCTGTAACTCCAAGACGTAATCTCTGGGCATTGAATGTTGTCGTTCATAATCACCATGCAATTTATTCAGTGCCAAAACTTTTGCCTTGGATACCTTCATGAAAGACAGCCGAATATTGAATTTCTTCTCGAGCTCGGTTGTCGGTCCTAAGAGATGTAGTGGGGATTTTTGGGTTTGCTTGGATATGTTGATAAATTTTGTTAGCCAAATAACTTTGAGTACACGACTTGATCGATCAGGTCTGTAGGCAAGTATGTTGTTCGCGGTCCGTTTTAACCATCTCGTCGTCATCTTCTTTAGCCCTAGACACATACAAAACCAAGGATATTTAATTTGTGATGATTTTACATTTTTACCCTTCAATTTTTCAAATTTTCCTTTCCCCTGTTTCCGAATAAGGAACCACCCCTGCAAACAACTCTCAACCGATTGTTGTCGTTTTTAACCACTTGGTAATGGCTTGTTTTACATGGTTGTTGTTTTCAAAAGTCTCTCCTAGTTTGAAGTCAGCTTCATGGACCTGTCCTGCTGAACATCTGGGTAGATTGAGTAAGTTGTCACGTTGACTACCAGTTGTAGTGTAATTCTTGAAGTTATCAATATCTATGACCTTCATTGTTTATAGGTGTTAATCATGTTCATCTGTATTACCAAAAACCTCCACCACTAGGTCCACTACACCATGAAATTCATCCTTATCCACATTGACTTTGGTTATCCTCATGTTCTTCTAGTATGAAATCACTATCCATGCTCCCTTCATCCTCTAAAGACTCATTCGTTGACCCGTTACCATTTGTGTTATGACCACCATTGTTGGGTACACCAAATCCGTATTCTATGTCGTATTCATCTTCTACAATTACATGGTAATCTTCTTCGAAATTATCTCCATATGCAATCCTTGTGTAATGCAGATCAAAGAAATAATCATAATAGTCAACCCTATATGTGTCCAGACTATTAGTGTCAGCTAGCTGCTTCTGTATGAACAGGCTCTGTGACCAAAGAGTCTGTGTCCACATTCTCTATCACACTGTACTCTATCTATTCTAACATTGCATTCAACTCATGTATCGAAAACTCTTCTATGTCAACATTATCGATATACATTACTTTACCGTTCACATACTCTCTTGAAGGGGTTTCTGTAAATGCACCCTCATGGTGGATATCAATGGTAAACAAGTTCAGTAAACCATATGCAATAACGAAATCATATTAGGGTTTGGATTTCTAATCCCGATTACAAACCACATGCAAAATCACTAATCATAGACATTGTCTCCTTCATCGATCAGATTGAGATTCCCGTATTTGCTTCATTCTCAAGCGTAAGTGTTGATCAACGATTCCTTGCTCCGATCACCGCAATCCTGCCACTTTTACAGCTTCACGAGAATCAAAATATTTCCACAATGCTTCGTTGAGACTATGAAGTGATGGTTTGATTCAAAAGCATTAAAGGCGCCAATGATTTCTCCTATAAGCAAACGTCGAAGAAAAAAGGACGCAAGATGGCTTTAACGACTGGGAGATGACGATAACAGCAGGAGGGACCATATGTGTTACCTTTTTGCCACCGCTGGTACCGTCTACATAAAAGTTAAAAGCATGGACCAAGACTGAAAATTGCGGTAAACCATAGAGACCAATTATGTAATTTACTCTATTTCGTTTTATATAGCATTCAATGCATATCTGGTTAAATCTCTCTTCTCAGCTCCATTTAAGGTTCTCTTTTCATAAATGTAAAGCATTCAATGCATTTCTGTATTTTATTATTAAATTTATATTTTATTCGATCGCTTTACTTTTTAGGTAGCTATACGTTTTAATTGATTTGTCACGTATAACAATATATGGGATGAGGATTTTGGAACATCTGCAATGTATCATTAATAAACAACTGGTAATTAATTTATCACTTAGTAATTACGATAATAATTAAAGTCAAACATCTATCTGTCGCAAATACTATAAAGAAGCTTCATATTTCAAGTTTCTCCACCAATACTCTATCAAGCTACGTGAGAAGCGAGAACTCTCCACTCTCTCAAGTCTCAAAATCCAGCTCGAAATCGCATGTCGACATACCTTGTCCCCGACCAAACTACATGCCACCACTGTACAGCCATCAATGGCGAAACCCAAATCCCAAAAGAAGAAGAAGAAGAAGCCTACAACAAACTCCATGAAAAGCTCGACGGCATTCTTGCTACTATGCCCAAAGACAAAGGCTGGAGAAGCCAAAATATCTTTCTATACAAAGGTTTCTGGTTGAGCCCCGGTGTGCTCAAAGGCTTATTAATGATCCACGATTACTTCCTGCCGCAACCCACCGACATCTTCCTCGCAGCTTTCATGAAGTGTGGAACCACTTGGCTTAAAGCTCTCATGTTCGCCACTGCCAACCGCAACCGTTACAAGTTTTCCGACCACCCTCTTAACCGCACTGGACCCCAGAGTGCTTTTCCCTTCCTTGACACCCACATTTATCTTGAATACCCGGTAACTAAGTTCGACCATCTCCCTTCTCCTCGTCTGTTCGCCACACACTTTGCTCACAGCTTGTTACCAACCTCGATGACATCACCATCGTCGACATCCAAGTTTGTGTACGTGTGTAGGGATCCAAAAGATGCACTCATATCCAAGTGGCACTTCATGAGCAAACTTAGGTCCAAAGAACTGACCCCCATTTCGTTTAACGAAGCTTACGATTTGTTCTGCAATGGGGTCTCAGAGTACGGACCCTTTTGGGATCATGTGATGGGGTATTGGAAAGCAAGCCGGGAATCGCCTGAGAAGATCTTGTTCTTGAAGTATGAGGATATGAAGAGAGAACCTTCAATGGAGCTGAAGAAGTTGGCGGCGTTCATGGGAATGCCTTTTACGGCGGCGGAGGAGGAGGGAGGGGTGGTGGAAGAGATTGTGAAGCTGTGTAGCTTTGAGAATTTGAGTAACCTTCAGGTGAATAAGGACGGTGGCGGTGCTCAGAAGTTTACGGCGCAGGTGGTGGTGGAGAATCAGGATTTTTTCAGGAAAGGGAACGTGGGAGATTGGGAAAATTACTTGACGGAGGAGATGAGAAAGCGGATTGATTCGATCACCAAAACCAAGTTGAAGGGTTCGGGGTTGACACTAGGACTTACCAGAAAAACTTAGGGTGTCTTTGGTTAGATGCATGGGAATAAGAAATGAATGCAATGACTTATATAATGGAATAAACAGACTAATGGAATAAAACAATACTTTCCTTTCCATATAGGTGTTTGGTTTACTTTTTATGTTAATTAATATGGAATTATTTATCCATCATCGTCCCCCTGATTCATCTTAAACAGTAAACTTAATTTGACTTTGATACATCTATCCATCTTCTTTCACTTCCATACCATTGAAGAGCTTGTCGATCGTGTTCTTGAACATCTTTTAATTGTTTCGATAATCTAAATAAAGTTACGCAGTTTTGGAGCAAATTCCTGCGTAAGTATTTCAGGATATATGATTCATCAATATTTTCAAAGAACAAGCATTGCAATAGAGAATTAGAGATCTCGAATAAATAATTTTCAGGAATTTCAAGAAGATGACGGGATTGTGGAAAAATTTATGACCTTATCGAAGCTTTTGTGAAATGAATCCGGATTAACAACGAACAATCTCCAATTTGTTCTTAAATTGAATTTCACATTGAAGGAGCATACGTTATTATTTATATGACATCACTAATTTCTGTGATAGTAAAGGAAGGAAGTAACTTTGCCGCTTAAAATGGCAGATGATGTTGCAGGCGAGAAGCAAAACAAGGCACCGATGAAAATTTTGTCTTGAAATAAATAAAGGAAAAGTTATGTAAATAAAAAATATGGATGAAGGTTTAAAATGGAAATGTGCCATCCATTCCATCAGTAATGAAAAAATGAAAAGAACAAGTATCTGCCGATGAATAAAAATCAATCAATTTAATGGAATGATATTCCTTAATGAAAGGCTCTTTCCTTTCTTAAAGGTAACCAAACGTGTTATTAACTATTCCATTGCAATGAAGCATTCCATTCCACCTACCATTCTTCCTACACGAGTCTATTTGGTATGCTGTAATGGAATGATAAAGGAATGAAATGGAGGAGGTAGTGGAATGTGTTATTACCATTTCAGTATCATGTTTCATTGGTCTATTGGAATGAAATGAATCTTTCCTCCAAGTTGTTTGGTAGGCACAAATACACAAAGGAATAGAATAAAATTGATGCACAATGACAAAAATACCCCTTATACAAAATACATCAAATTTATAAAATTTCACAATGTTATCTAATTAAAAGTTATAAATATTATAAAATATGAAAAAAAAAACTATATGTAACGAAATAAAAAAGAAGATCAATTATTTATCTCGGTAAAAATATGAATAAACTGGATATAACTTTATAAAAATATGTCAATGCCATCTCAAGTTAAACAAAATCAAACAACGGGTTTTTTAGTGTTACCAATCAAAAAGTAAATAAAAAAAACATCAACAATTCATCATATTAAACCTCAAGCAGCATTCTCAAGAACATTCTTAATCCATCCAAGTTTGCGGTTTTCATCAACCTTAAAGAAGACGACCGTCAAACTCTCAACTTTGTTAATCTTCTAAAAAAGCTTGTCACGAAGTTCCTCTTTATTTCTCTCCGTTCAAAAAACTCTATTGAATGTATTTGCAGCCCACCTAATCTCTGCACCATTATTTCTGCCGACTCTTTCAAGTTATTCATTAGAGGATCCCAACTATTACGTCTTTTTCTCTTTCGTTGCATACTTGATTCTTCTCTAGAAGGAGCATGTTTAGTGATTGCTCAACATGTATATCATCTGATCCATCTCCAGTTGCTTGTGTTTGATCGATATGCTCTTCTTCTTCTCTGTTTATCTCGGATATAATATCAGCAGTAGTTTGAGCATATCTTCCATTTGCCTGATTCTTGCCAAATACAAGACACAATTCCCAGTAATGAGGAAATTTCTTTCCTCTCCATCTTGTTGCATTTCTCTTTGCCTGAAAAATAAAAATTAAAGGAAAAAGATAAAATTCGTTATAGACAACTTAAGTAAAACTAGATACCACATAATAAGCTTGCCAAACAGGTTGGGGAGCTTCGAGCATGTGATTCTCGGAAATCCCATCCAAAACCGCTTATACTATTCATGCTAACATATCATGCACAACAGACCAATCACTCTTCAAAGTCTTTATACATGACTCTATATGTAGCTTTGTTTTTATGCCAAAGTTGGGAAGCAAATATTTAGATGATATCTTTGACCTGTAAATGGTGCAAGGAATCCATCTCCATTGGTGTACCTAGCATCAACAAGATAATAGTTCCCTTTAAGCACTTGTAATCCATTTTCTCTGATCATAGCAGTACAAAGTATTCTACTGTTAGCAACAGATCCTTCCCAACCTGGTAATACATAAATGAATTGCATATCAGGTGTGCAAGCAGCAAGTACATTTGTTGTTATTCTCCTTTTCGATTACAATATCTTGGTTTGTTTTCTTCTGGTATTTGTACACTTATATGGGTCCCATCTATTGCCCCTAAACATCCCTTGAACCATTTCCATCTATCATCTATTGAAATTTTGGATATTGGCTTGGGCTTCTTAATAGTTCATCTTGCAATCATATAACAACATTGACCACATTGTTGAAATGCTTACTGATTGTCTCTCCTCATCCGCAGAACTGAAATTTGCCACTCAATTCTTCACATTATGTGCCAAAACATACAAAAATATTGCAACTTGCTTGTCTACTTGGAGATACTCCGACGCCTTCAACTTTCCACCCATCTCAATATTATAAAGCTTCACGAAAGTTTATCTATTCATTCTTAGCTGGTGAAGACACGCTGCATCACTTTTATACACTAATCTATGCATATATTCTTTTCTCTCAGGACACAACATCTTATAATGAGTTCTGGATGGACACATATCTAAACAGATAGAAATAGCTGTTTGCACTGCTCGGATATACCAAGTAACTAAATTGAGTATATTAATCCACAGCGTACAAAATGTAGTTAATGTCTTTTGCTCTTTATGTATATTCATTCTAAGGCGAGCCATAACTGCAATATAAATATATGACTATCACTAAACAAAATAATCCACATGTAACACTCATAATTAAACAACCCAATCTGGAAAAAGAATTCTTAGATTTAAAATTAAAAACATTGTAATCTTTTCTTTTTTTATTTATTTATTTTAGTGTTAACATCGCCAACATTGTTATTTTGGGGAATATAACATATGCTTATAAATAGACATTGAGTTTTCTATAACTCAAATAATTTCGAAATTAATGTCATTGTTAATATTAATAAGGTTTAATATTTATTTATGCGGATTGCAACAACCTTTCTACTTTTTCTGTGCTACCAAAACATGCAGATGATCAACTTAAGTCTACTTGTTAACATTTATTTTTCTAAGAAATGCTAATGTTGATCTGCACATATTTGAGTTAATTAGCGTCTTTTGTACTAATTTCTTAAGTTATACAAATTATGTATTTCAACCCAACTACATAGTGATTGACAACGCCTAGTGATATTACATATTTTAGTCGTTGTTGAGCCCTATTCTTAGTGAAATTATATCATATATATCGTGATATTCTCACTTTTCGTGCCAGTACTTGTTTGGAAGAAAATAATGTAAACAGGGACCAAAAGCATACAAATTGGAGAAAGTTGGAGAAGAAGGAAAAATCAGGAAATACGTACGCGCGCCGCGGGAATCAAGAAGGCGCGACGCGGATACAAGGCGGTGGAACAAAATTCAAAGTCCGAAGAAACGGGGATAAAGTCTTACGCGCGCCGCGGTTTACTTAATTGTGCGGCGCGGCTGCGGGAAAATTGCAACTATAAATAGAGCCATTTACAACCGAAAACCCTAGCAAAGACCCGGTGGAAAAACGACCTGAAGGCTCTTTGACTCTGTGATTAAGCATCAGCAACCTCTCAATTGGTATTTTATGTTTTAGAATTTAATTTCATTTTAGTATTAGTTAGCAATAGTGGCTAGGGTCTTTGGGAGTGACAACCACTGACCTTGAGCACTTTAGTTTACTGTTTTTCAGTATTGGTGACTGTATTGGATCATTGGAATTCGTTTTTGGTTAATGAGAAGCATTTGGTTACAAGTAATCTTTGTTTTTCGGTGTTTTGATGATTGTTATTGGTTTTGCATGCTTGTGTTGTGTTTGGATGTTTGATTTGACCTTGTTGGACTGTTTTCCCTCGCTGATTGCAGTAGCCAATTAGGTTAGTCCTTTAGGTTTGAACTTTAGCCATTGACTGTCTCATTGGACCTTAGTTCTTGGTTTAGTTTATGCCTTGTTTTGGTTTATATTTAGATTGTTGGATGCCTTTGTTTACTTCTGAATTAGAGATGTACTTCTGATTTCAGAAAGTAACTAGGTTTGGTTTGAAGCTTAGCTTAGTTTATGCTTGTTTTGGGAGTGTTTAGTTTAGGATTTTCGGGTTTTAATGGCAAGGGTTTGGAAACTGAAGTCCTCCGACTATAGCATGACACTATAGTTGGTAATCTATCATCTGGTCTGACCACGTAGCTCCATCGGATCGACCCTGACTACCACTGTGCTAGTGTGTGTGTTAGGTTTCTCTTATTTTTGACCGCACGACGACCTAGGCGTGTCAAATTTTGGCATCGTTGCTGGGGAGCTGTGAGCTTAGATTAGGTGATTAGTAGGAATTTTAGTTTCTTGATTTTCTTTGAGTTTCATTTGATTGGTTTTTTATTTTTGATTTTTGCGGGCGTGTTGCATTAGTGCATGCGTACCCGCAGGGGTGAGCAATTATTCCCTTTGCGTTCTATTTAAACCTCAACCCACATTCCAACCTATACAACCACAACAATACCAACCACCTCTTCAGCAACAGTACCAGTATCCAGAGGAAAAAGAGAGATATGATGAAGAAGATGAAGGATGGGTCCCACCAGCACCACAGCAACCCAGGAATCGAGGTCGAGGACCTCCCAGAAGAATACAGCAGCATCAACAGCCACGAGGTCAGCAGGGATACAATGATCCTCAAAGTTATGGTAATCCTGCTCAACCTTTACAGTTTGCACAACCGAGGGGGCAATCGGTTGCATCACACTTCCAGCCACGGGAGTATGATGACTCATCGCCCATCTATATTCCTGATGATGTAGAACACCATGTAAAAATTAGGCCTCAGATGATAGGAATATTAACTCAATTCAGAGGATATAAAACTGATGACCCATACAATCATTTGTATGAGTTCATATCTATCGCGAATGCTAATACTCCTAGAAATGCCAATAGGGATGCTTTTAGATTAAGATTATTTCCTTTCACACTAAAGGATAAGGCCAAATATTGGTTCACTTCTCTTCCATCTAATAGTATCACTAATTGGGATCAACTCAAGGCGAATTTTTTACAAGAATTCTACCCGGTTAGTAAAACAACGGAGGTCAGACGAGAAATTCAAAACTTTCAGCAGCAGCCTGGAGAGGCTTTCCATGAAGCGTTTGATAGGTTAAAGGAGTTATTGCGATCCTGCCCGCATCATGAAGTTCCTAAATGGCAGTTAGTGAAATTATTCTTTGAAGGAGTCAGCGAAACACATCAGGCGATGATAAATGCCTCATCAAGTGGGACATTTATGTGGCAAGAGCCAGAAGACGCTTGGAGATTCTTGGAGCAGTTGAGCTTAGGATCGAAAGTCAGTGGAACCATGAAGGGTAACACAGTTTATGTAGCGAATGTTGAAGTAGAAAGCAAGTGGAAGACAGAAATTCAGAAAGAGTTAAGTGCTGTGACTTGTGAGTAAGAAGTTTAATCAAATGCTCGCGATCTTTCAGCAAGAGAAGGGAGCATATGTGTTGCATGGGCAAGTTATATGCAATACATGTGGGGGTATAGGACATAATCATAATGAGTGCTCAATGACCCATGAAGAGATTAGTCAAGTGCATGGGTATGGTCGATTTCACAACGCACCAAGACCATTCTGAAACAATCAACAACGGGAAGTGAGACAACAACCAATGAGGCAGCAGCAAGTGCAACCTCCACCGCCAGCAGGAGGAGTAAACATTGGTATACAGGAAATCTTTAGGATGTTAGTCAAGCTTCAGGAAGTGGAGAAGTCTAATTCAGAAGCAATTCTGAAGTTAGGAGAATTGATTATTAAGATGGAAGAGGATAGAGCTAAGGAAAGGGCGCAGGCGTCAAAGGTACAAGTAAATGAAGTGATCACGCTTAGGAGCGGGAAGAAAGTGGATAACAAGGTTGCAGCCCCGCCCATGGACGAAGATAGTGATGTAGAGATAATCTTTGATGAAAAGGAAGAGATGGAGAAAGAAGAAAAGAAAGATAAGGAGGAACAAGCAAAGAAGAAGAAGCAAACGAGTACATGGGAGAAAGGAGAATCAAGTGGGACAGTTCCTTTTCCTACAGCCTTGGAAAAGCCAGAAAAAAGACCATATGGGAAGAAGGGACCACAGACAGAAGATATGTGGGAACTATTTAGTCAAATTAAGGTTAACATTCCTCTAGTTAAACTCATTAAGGAAGTTTCTGCATATGCTAAATTTCTCAAGGACATGTGCATACATAAGAAACATATCTTGTCCCATTTGCCTAAGATGATTAGCTTACCTGAGAATGTAAGCTCTATCTTAATGGACGCGCTTCCTCCAAAGATGAAGGATCCTGGAGTTCCTCTCATCTCAATAGATTTAGGCAATGTACACGTTAAAAGGGCTTTGTTAGATTTAGGTGCAAGTGTGAACATATTACCTGGACAGTTATTTGACAAGCACGAGTTTGGCACCAGGAGATCTACCGACGTAATTTTGCAATTGGCAGATAAATCTACAAAGATTCCCAGGGGAATGTTAGTTGATGTCATCATCAAGGTAGGAGAATTTTACTACCCAGCAGATTTTCTAGTTTTGGACACTCGTCAGGAGACAAATGGAGAGCAACCCACAATCATTTTAGGGCGACCATTTTTGGCCACGGCCAACGCAAATATCGTTTGTCGCACTAGAGAAATGGGAATATCTTTTGGGCACCAACAGGCCAAGATCAATATTTTCAATGCCAACGTCAAGGGAAGTGGCATGGAAGAAGAGGAGTGTTATCAGGTAGATATTATAGATGAGCTAGTGCAGCAGTACACTCCAGAGGTACTTCAATCAGAGGCGAGTGAGACTCAAGACGAAGGAAGTGTTGAAAATGATGAGCAGCAAAAAGAAGTAGAAGTATAAGGAGAGAAGGGTTTGAAGTCTGAAGAATGCGCTCACATAGAGAAGTTACCGACAGAGATTCCAAGGATGCTGAAACCCTCCTTACAAGAACCACCGAAGCTGGAATTAAACCCGCTACCAAAACACTTAAAGTATGCCTTTTAGGGGACAAGGATACTTTGCCCGTGATTTTAGCAGCAGACTTGACGGGGGAACAAGAAAAGGAATTGCTCAAGGTATTGTCTAAGCACAAGGAGACCATTGGTTGGACGATCGCAGACTTAAAAGGAATTAGCCCGACCACGTGCATGCATAGAATCATCACAGAAGAAGGTGCCAAACCATCCAGTGATACGCAAAGGAGATTGAATCCAAATCTAAAGGAAGTTGTCAAAAAGGAGGTTCTCAAATGGTTAGATGCTGGAATCATATACCCGATTTCTGACAGCGAATGGGTTAGTCCGACACAGACAGTGCCGAAGAAGTCTGGAATAACTGTTGTGGATACGAAAGATGGTGACAAGGTATCTACAAGGCCCGTAACCGGATGGAGAGTCTGTATCGATTATCGAAAACTCAATACTGCTACATCTAAAGACCACTTTCCATTACCGTTCATCGATCAGATCGTGGAGAAGCTAGCAGGACAGAAGTACTACTGTTTCTTGGATGGGTATTCTGGGTACAATCAGATTGCAATCCACCCAGAGGATCAGGCAAAGACAACATTCACGTGCCATTATGGCACTTTTGCTTTTCGCAGAATGCCATTCGGGTTGTGTAACGCGCCTGCTACATTTCAACGATGCATGATGGCGATCTTTTCTGATATGATTGGTGATGCATTAGAAATCTTCATGGACGACTTTTCAATCTTTGGACCGACGTTCGAAGCCTGCTTGGGACAATTGGAGAAAGTATTGGAAAGATTTGTCGAATCCAATTTGGTGCTTTCCTGGGAAAAAAGCCACTTCATGGTCAAAGAAGGGATAGTGTTAGGTCACGTAGTCTCTGAGAGAGGGTTCGAGGTTGATCGTGCTAAAGTCAAGGTCATATCCACATTACCACCCCCAACATCAGTGAAAGGGGTCAGATCATTCCTAGGACACGCGGGATTCTATCGTAGGTTTATCAAAGACTTTAGTACCATCTCCAAACCCCTCTGCGGTCTTCTCTTGAAAGATGCACCATTCATTTTTGATGAGGAATGTGTAAAAGCATTCAATATCCTTAAAAATAAATTGGTTGAGGCTCCTATCCTGAAACCGCCTGATTGGACTCAACCGTTTGAAATAATGTGTGATGCCAGTGACTATGCTGCTGGTGCAGTATTAGGTCAGAAGATTGATCGGAAACCTGTAGTCATTTGTTATGCTAGTAAAACTTTTTCTGAAGCTCAATTAAATTACACAACTACTGAAAAAGAATTACTTGCCGTAGTATTTGCCTTTGACAAGTTTCGATCATACATTTGGGGGTCTAAGGTAGTAGTATATACTGATCATAGTGCCGTTAGACACTTGCTCGCTAATAAGGAGTCTAAACCTAGATTGATTAGATGGATACTTCTGTTCAAGAATTCGATGTGGAGATTAAAGACAAGAAGGGAGCAGAGAATGTCGTGGCAGATCATCTTTCTCGATTGCCAGCTGAAGGATTGGAAGCAGGAATTAAGGATTCATATTCGGATGAGCAGCTGCTGGAGCTTAGTGGAGCCCCTTGGTACGCAAACTATGTGAATTTCTTGGCTACAGGAGCAATACCGACACATTGGACCATACAAAGACAAAAGCAGTTCCGTACAAATGCAAAAAGATTTATATGGGACGACCCTGACCTTTTCAAGGTAGGAGAGGATCAAATAATTCGGCGATGTGTGCCTGATAGTGAAATCGGTGAGGTATTGGAGCATTGCCATGCGTCAGCATGTGGAGGGCATTTTAGTGGTAAAAAGACAGGATACAAGGTTCTCGAAACTAGATTATATTGGCCAACAATTTTCAGGGACGCACATCAAACTGCTAAGGAATGCCTCAACTGCCAGCAGTTAGGGAACATATCAAAAAGGGATCAGATGCCCTTGAATCCAATCTTGGTAGTGGACATTTTCGATGTCTGGGGAATTGACTTCATGGGTCCATTTCCTACGTCACATGGTTATGTCTACATTCTAGTAGCAGTAGATTATGTGTCTAAATGGATCGAAGCAGAGGCAACCCGTACGAATGACCACTATGTGGTGTGTAAATTTGTGAAGAAAAATATTTTCACTAGGCATGGAGTTCCGCGAGTAATCATTAGTGATGGAGGGTCCCACTTCAAGAATTTTAAATTTGGAAGATTGCTAAAGCACTATGGAGTAAATCATCGGATTGCAACACACTATCATCCTCAAACGAGTGACCAAGTGGAAGTATCTAATAGGAAAATAAAGGAAATCCTGTAAAAGACCGTCAAGACTGATAGAAAGGATTGGTCACTTCGGTTGGATGATGCGCTTTGGGCATACGGCACTGCTTACAAGACACCGATTGGAACAACTCCATATCGGTTGGTTTATAGAAAAGGCTGTCATCTCCCGGTTGAGCTTGCCAATCGTGCCTTATGGGCAATCAAACAAGTCAACATGGACTACACTGAAGCAGGAAAGGAAAGAAAACTCTAGTTGTCAGAATTAGAGGAGCTACGAGACGAAGCCTATGAAAGTGCGGCCACATACAAATCCAAAATGAAACGGTATCATGATGCCAAGCTCTGCTTGAAAACCTTTGAGGTAGGACAGAAAGTGTAGTTGTACAACTCGCGATTGAAAATGTTTCCCGGGAAGCTTAGGAGTAAATGGAATGGCCCGTATGCGGTGGTCAGCATCACAGATTATGGCGCAGTAGAGATTCAGGATTTGAAAGGTGGTCAACCATTTAAAGTCAATGGACATAGGCTCAAACCTTATGTCGTGACGGGAACGTTTCAGAAACTGGAGGTGGAGACAGTCGAATTCGTGGTAGATGTTCCAGTGTATACTGCATAAATCAGGTAAATGTACGTCCGGCTGAAGACGTTAAACTTAGCGCTTGTCGGGAGGCAACCCGATCATCATTTGTACATTTGCATAATAATGCATCACATCCATTCTAATCACGGTGAGAAAAAGGCAAGTGTGGGGTCATTTTGGTAATTTTGCAATACCGCGACGCGGGATCTTAAGATCCGCGCCGCGCGTATTGAGTTTTCGTGATTACATTTAAAATCAGATTTTTATACGCGACGCGGATAGAAGCTTCCCGCGCCGCGGCCTTATCTTAATTTGAAAATTAAAGTTAATCACTTAAACGGAGTCTTTGAAAGCTATCCAAAATCCCACATCTGCATATAATCAATTTGCGAAATTTGTGATTCTTTTCACTGCAGTAAAAGCCTCTCAATCAATCAAGTCATCTGCATTCTTTTCTCTTAACTGAAAAATCAAGTAAGTCTTTCTTTTTCTCCTCTTTTTCTTTATAAGTCTTGAACTTGCCTAAATGATGCTGTAATTCACAATGTCGTAGTCATCTGATGCAATTGATAGTCAAATTAGGTTCCTAGTACCGTACTGCATGAAACCCAATAGTTAGATTAGATTTAATGGGATTGAATTGGATAGAATGCTTGATTTTTGTGGCTGAAATCGTTTGCCGCGCCGCGGCCTGTACAGTCCACGACGCGTGTTATGAATTCTCATATGACGCGTCACGGAATGCTACGAGCGCGCCGCGTCGAACGACAAAACAGTGCAGTAATTTTCAATTTTGTGATTTCTGCAGGCACGATGTCTTCTTCTGCAAGTTTAGAATCAATTGACTGGAACTCCTTGGCTACAGGAGTTGGCAGAACACAGGCTTATAACTTCTACAATCGCCGATCGGTGCAGCAACACAAAAGAATCCTTCCCGCCCGGCCGGTCAACTGGGAGTTGACCAAGAAATCGGGAATCATGGATCATTTGCAAGATTGGTTGGTCCAAGGGGGTTACGATAATGGCGAGCTCATTTACACATGTCGGGCCATTGAAAACGCAGTTCACATGGAATCACAACCGAAGCTACAGTCTCCGGGAATTTGGTTATCGTATCGGGCTATATACAGAGGAAGAATCGGAGGCACCGGGATTCGACACCTTCCACCGACGTGCTAATTATGATGCTGATGATTCTTTCTCTCCTGCTGACTATTGGAGTACCATATCATCCACGCGGTATCACGAGAATACTGTACGCGAGGGGCTGATGCATCTACCGGCGCATCGAATGTTGCATCGGTTGATATCGACTATTATCTGGCCCCGTGCGGACGAGGACCGGGTCCTACCACGTGAGCTACATCTCATGTGGAGTTTGAAGCGGATGCTCCAGACGTGCAACATTCTGTACTTTGTGGCTGACTACTTCAAGCAAATCACAGACGAACCATTGAAGCAAATCGCTCTCGGTGGGGGACATTATGTAATGAGACTAGCCCAGTCCTACGGATTGCTATCCGAGCATACCACCCGTGGACTAACACTTGTTCAGCCAATTCCATTCAGTCCGCCGACCACCATCTCCCGAGATGTGATCTATGTTGATGATGGGATCACAACAGCTGAGCGATCGCCATTTCCGGTGCTGAGGACCGAGCCTTCAACTTCCAAAAAGCGACCGCGGGTGACTGTCAGTTTACCCCGAGGGCTTTCCCTGGCCACCATGGAGTCGCGATATTTGGCCGATGAAGTGAAGACAGTTCAAAGAGCCTTGCAGACCCACATACGGGAACACCAGATCCAGTCGGCTGCAGCGCGTGAAATTGAGAAAAGAACGGAGAATACACAAACGCAACTCCTCAGGCTAGCTGACTGTATGATTACACTCATGGCGAAAAACAAATGTGTCCCACCGAGACCCCAGCCGACGATTAAAGAGGAAGAAGAGGAGCCCATGAAAGAGGATCCGGAGGAAGAGGAAGATGAAGAGGACGACACTGCACATAATTGAAAAGAAAAGGGATGTAATTATTTTTTGAACACTTTTTAGTACATTCTTTTGATTTGCATTTTTCTTGATAGGATTAGTTTTAAGATTTGTTTTTAGATGTTGGTTAGGGAAATAAGCCTCCTGCAGGCATTAGATATTAATAAACAGTAATGGTTTGTGTGTTGAATTGTTTCTTGTGAGTTTTGAAAATAAAGTAATCTGTTGAAATTACCGCGCCGCGGCACCATTATAGTACGCGACGCGGTCTTTTCCCATTCGACGTTGATTTCAACTCACGAAATTACCGCGACGCGCGTCCTTCCATCACGCGCCGCGGTCATCCGCAACACATACATTTTGATTATTGTGTAATTATCTTTCTGTTTGCATTTAATGTTTTGTTGAGTTATGCATGTTATACCAAATTAGGGAGGAGTTGTCTCATACAAGTGTGGGGTCGCTGTGCCCCCTCCACTTGTCTTGACCACCGGCGTGTTCACTGTTGCGCCACAACTCCAGATGCGAAATCAATGACACTTTTTGTTCGAATTTGTACATGTGATACCGAATACCAACCAAGCAGTCTACCGTCAAAAGGGGTAACTCTTTCTCCCTTGTTCTAAAATATTTTTATGTACAACGGGGACGTTGTACAGTTTGAAGTGTGGGGTGTGGACGGTCGAAAGAGTAATTTTTGAAATTTTTGCAGAAAAGATCAATTCTAAAATTTTTAGCAACTTTTTCAAAAATTTTACTAAATTGTGATTTTGAAACGAATGGTTTGTGATTGTGATAGCATTAGTATTTTTCAAGAGATACTCTTTAGTTGTGATCATGTTATTAGTTAGTCAAACAAGTTGAGTTTTAGGAGTTAGACGATTGGATTGTTTTAGGATTGGAATTTTGGAAGGAAATGTCAATCTGTGGCCTTTGTTGTTTGAGCCTGTAGGTCCGAAAAGGGTGGCCTCGAAGAGGCACTTATGCACCTTACCACCTAAGATCGTCTGGTTTGGGATGGTATTTCTGAAAGCTCGCTACACAGACAACATCGGAAGTCATGGACAATTCCTTAATGACCTTTAGAATCTGAATGAGTAAGTACACTTCATTGTAGACAGAAAATTCGTAATCAAGGGTTCTCTAGAAAGCCATGAATTCCAAAGCACATTCTGATTAGGTTCTCTCGAACAATTTCACTCTAACTCTTGATGCAATAAGCTTTGAAACTGAACACAGTCAAAAATTGTTTGAGTCTTAGTTAGAATTTATTAAAAAAACTCTCTTGCTTGGGGACAAGCAAGGCACAAGTGTGGGGTGTTTGACAACGCCTAGTGATAATACATATTTTAATCGTTGTTGAGTCCTATTCTTAGTGAAATTATATCATATATATCGTGGTATTCTCACTTTTCGTACCAGTACTTGTTTGGAAGAAAATAATGTAAACAGGGACCAAAAGCGTACAAATTGGAGAAAGTTTGGAGAAGAAGGAAAAATCAGGAATTACGTACGCGCGCCACGGGAATCAAGAAGGCGCGACGCGGATACAAGGCGGTGGAACAAAATTCAAAGTCCGAAGAAACGAGGATAAAGTCTTACGCGCGCCGCGGTTTACTTAATTGCACGACGCGGCTGCGGGAAAATTGCAACTATAAATAGAGCCATTTACAGCCGAAAACCCTAGCAAAGACCCGGTGGAAAAACGACCTGAAGGCTCTTTGACTCCGTGATTAAGCATCAGCAACCTCTCAATTGGTATTTTATGTATTAGAATTTAATTTCATTTTAGTATTAGTTAGCAATAGTGGCTAGGGTCTTTGGGAGTGACAACCACTGACCTTGAGCACTTTAGTTTACTGTTTTTCAGTATTGGTGACTGTATTTGATCATTGGAATTCGTTTTTGGTTAATGAGAAGCATTTGGTTACAAGTAATCTTTGTTTTTCGGTGTTTTGATGATTGTTATTGGTTTTGCATGCTTGTGTTGTGTTTGGATGTTTGATTTGACCTTGTTGGACTGTTTTCCCTCGCTGATTGCAGTAGCCAATTAGGTTAGTCCTTTAGGTTTGAACTTTAGCCATTGACTGTCTCATTGGACCTTAGTTCTTGGTTTAGTTTATGCCTTGTTTTGGTTTATATTTAGATTGTTGGATGCCTTTGTTTACTTCTGAATTAGAGATGTACTTCTGATTTCAGAAAGTAACTAGGTTTGGTTTGAAGCTTAGCTTAGTTTATGCTTGTTTTGGGAGTGTTTAGTTTAGGATTTTCGGGTTTTAGTGGCAAGGGTTTGGAAACTGAAGTCCTCCGACTATAGCATGACACTATAGTTGGTAATCTATCATCTGGTCTGACCACGTAGCTCCATCGGATCGACCCTGACTACCACTGTGCTAGTGTGTGTGTTAGGTTTCTCTTATTTTTGACCGCACGACGACCTAGGCGTGTCAGTGATCAGTTCTTAGAAGATGGTCCATAATATACTGGAATTGTAATAATTAGATAAAAGTAGTACTAAAGGCTTTTGGCATTTGAAGCATGGGATAGAATACTTTGACAGGATGTTCTTTACTCTTTAGGTAGAGCTAGTGTAAAGTTTCAACCAAAAAACAAAAAAGGCTATCATCTAGGATGTACAAAAGCTACATAACCTTCCTACCACTTCATGTGGAGCAACTGTAATGAAGAAACCAAAAAAGGACATTAAAATAAAGGGTTTTTCCCAAAAACTTCGACCCTTCTTTCTAAATGGGGGTGCCTTTCTTTCTCGGTCGTCTGTCTTAAGAGATTCTTGCCCAATCCAAGTTTGCTGACATCAATTCCCCTACAAAACCCCCGATTTCCCGACCTATAAAAGTATTGAAAGCATACATTTGTTTTCTTATTTGACTAACATTTGGGTGTATGAACAAGTAACCTACGGTTTATGCAGCAAATCTTTTTCTTTTTTTGAAATTTTTTTGGCTGTTTGATGTTGATTTTTAGGCTGTATAAATGACTAGAATTTCAATTTGTTTTGTTGGTTTTTATGATGTATACTAAGCAGGGAGAAGAGATTATGCAACAAGCCTAATTTCACATCTAAGAACATGCAAGCAACAAGTGGGAGTTTAATTATATTTACCGACAAACAAGAAAACATACCAAGCTTGAAAAAATATTACAAGGAAAAAAGAAACTTATATTACAGATCGTTCCTCCGCTTTCAACAAGCCAACGCAAAGAACTAACCCAATTTCAAAGGATTGCTTCAACTGATTGGTGATAGGAGAGTCGATGTATCTTTCATGATTTTATAGAAAACAATCTTGATTATTTTGATGATACGGTGCCTGATTTTTTGCGATTTCGATGTAAACGTGATTGTGCTTCCATTTTTGATGGGGATATAGAGCAATTTCGTCAGTGGACCTCGTGAGAGGGAATGGAATGAAAACAAAATGGGGGTACCCCATGAATGAAAAAGACACGAATTCAGGGAATGAGATTCTACAATGAATGTTGATTTTCTTTAGGTATATTAACTAAACACACCCTTCTTCATTCCAAGATAATGCTTGTTTTCTTTCCCATATAAAATTTCAAATTATATCCATAAAACCTATAAATTCACATGTATATCTAAATATTTAATTTAATTATAATTAACTTATTTTTAAATTAAAAACATTCTTTAAATTGATTTTATTATTATTATTATTAATGGACTTCTTATCGGATTTGAGATTTGAGACTCTTATTCTGTTCAATTGAACGATATATACGGTAGAATGTTTGATTTGATAACAGCTTCTGATTGATGACAGCTTCAAACATGTGAGTTCAATCTCAATCTGTTATCGCTCAGCATATTGGAAGTAGCTATCAATAGTCTATTGATTTTGGTTGATGAAATAAATATTGACTGTAGAACCATGACAGCTCCATGTCGAATTTTGAATTTGAGACCCGTATTTTTTTTTTAGTCAATTGATATTTCAGCTACATCCAAATTTCTATCGATATGTTTGGGATCTTTGGGAGAAAGGTGATATCGTAATGTTACAATTTTATTATTTTTAATGATAAAAATCAATTTAAAGATAACTTTTTAATTTTTAAAAAAGATTAATTATCATTAAATCAACTATTTAGGGATATTTGTGAGTTTATAGGTTTGATAAGGATATGTATGTAGTATGAAGTTTTATAATGATATATGTGTAATGGTGAAAATTTATAGGTCTTATAAGGATATGCATGTAATTCGACACTTTAGCTAAAATAAATAGACATAAAAGTTTAGGGAAAATTCCGTATACACACACACAAGGTAAGTTATAGGGTCGTGCTAAAGGGCAATCAGAGTATTCCCATCACCATCGTCTGGATATGTAAAATATTATAAGTGCATTGCTATTGTGAGTAAGTTGTTCTAAGTATGTTGTTATTACGAGTAAACAACTAAGTATGTTGTTATTATTCGTAAGGCAAAGAAAGTACATTTACTATTTTGGGTAAGAAAATGAAATTACATTTGCATTACGGGTAAAAAGTTAAGTATATTGCATGTGTTTGCAAAAATTAAATACATTGCTATTCCCAATTAGAACATTTTAATATGGATCTAGCTAAGTTGGTTAAACGTGTTTTGAGTATTACACATGTAGAGGTGAAAAAGGAACAATCACATCCAGTGTGCATAAAAATAATGAGTTCATATAGAATGTTAAATTTGAATTAAACGTCGTTGCTAGTTCACATAAGAGGTTTGCGATCACTAAGGACAATTTAGTGTTTAAGGGGCTACTGAATTCCAACATTTTTGCACCTTAATTCCGAAGATTTTGGTTGTGTTTCATGATTCGCCGATAGGGGCCATTCGAGTGAGATGAAGACTTACTTACAGGCAGCATCAAAAGTTTATTGGAATGTATGAAAGCAACGGTGGTAGAATATGTAGAAATTGTTCTATTTTCCAGCAACAAAAAAATTCAACACTTCTCCCGATGGTCTTTACAACCAATTTCCTTACCGATGCAGTCTTCGGACAAAATAACGATGGACTTCGTCAAAGGTCTCCTAAAATCCGATGGATCGGATACGATATGGGTGGTGGTGGATCTGGTGGAATAGTGTCCAAAGTCATAACTAATTGGTAAGGACTTTTCATTAATAGCAGGGTCCTTTTTGGGTTGCCCTCAATAGACCAAATGGTATTAGAGTTAATTAAAAGAGATAGTCAAATAGTTTATTAGTTTTTCATGTGATTATAAACTAATTAGAAACTAAATTAATTAAAATTAATTTGGAATTAATTTAGGATTAATTAAAAGTGTAGGGACTGAATGTTAATTGTCAAATAGTCGGACAAAAGGATTATTCTAGAACCCATAAGATGGGGTACGAAAATTATGAAGCGATAAGCCTTCAAATTTTCGTCCATGGCTATATAGGGAACGAGTTTTGAGGTTTAGATAAATTGAATTATTTAATTATTTATCATTATCTAGTTACCATTCAAACCAACTTATCCTCTAAGCAACCTTTAGCTATTAATACCCCTGGCTCCTGGAAATCTCGCCCCACTCCTTCTTTCATTGTTAGACGCAGATTTTCTCCTCTCTCTCTTAGCAGGATCTATAGTCCCTTTCTAGGGCTCTATAGCGAGCTTTCTTAAATACCTAATTAATCTAATTGATTTGGACTTATTGGGTGTGAACCATTAGAGGTATTCTCCATTAGGTACTATGATAACGCGCTTTTATATTACATATTTTATGCGTTATTGGACCAAGTTTTAGTTATTTTATCTTAGTAAAAGGACTAATAATGCTCACATTTAGTGCAAGTTTCCTTGTGTGGAATTTATGTTAAAATGCATGGTTTAAAGTATAAAATTGGTGAAGATGTAGATAAAGAAACGAGGATAAGGATCTAGAGAAGCTCGCTGCGCGTGGAAGTGATATTCACGACACCAGATGTTGGATAAGAATGTGATCTGATTTGACTTGAAATTCAAAACGCTAGGAATCGGGATAATGCACGACTCGCGACGCGAAAACCCGTGGTCAGCAGCACGATTCACCAGATTTCACAACTATAAATAGAGGCTCCTAGGATGAATTTCAGGGAGCGAAGACTGGTCCATCGAGTAGATCTCTGACATCTTTGACTCAATTTCGTAGCTTTTCAGTTTTATACTTGATAGTTGGTTAGTTTTACTTTTATTTGCAACATTTTCGGTTTTGTAACGACTCTTGTGCTATGAGTATTCCGCATACAGGAATTTATCTAATCACAGAGATCGGTTTTCTGTCTAGGAGTAATCATGAGGCTCCTGGTTTGGTTTTAGTTCAAGAACGATTGTCAGTTTCGGTTTATTTTATAAAAGATTCAGTTTTTAGTATTGTTGGTATTTCGATCTATAGTTTGTGCGTAAATCTTGTTTGGTTTATGTTTATTTTTGGATTTGAGTTTGATTTTTGGATCAAGTGTAGTAATACACCTGCTATAGAATGACACTATATGACGGTTTTGTTATCGACACGACAGTACCAACCAAGAACTCCACGGTTCGACCCTTACTTACCCTAGCTATTGGATAGTAAGGTTAAATCTAGTATCTTTGACCGCACCAACGACTGCGACGTGTCATACTACCTTCCTTATCCCTTGTGGAATTGTTCTTCATCAAAGGTCTTCTAGCAAATCGGTTTTGCTCAATGTTGGTTTTTCTTGATCCCTTTTGTAGTTGTTAATATCATTAGGTAGGATCCTTATAGGTTTTAGTAATTGTTGCTTGCCATAGATTAATTTTGATTGTTTCCGCTGCCATGATAATTGAATCTAGGGTAACTAAAACCTATTAGGATTGCCTAACGAAATACACCCACTTCATTCCTTTGAAGCACCCATTCTCGGCTTCTATAGTGGCTAAGGGCATTATGAAGGAGGTTGGTAGATTGCATGGGTTACCCTTATCCATCATATGTGACAGAGATAGAATCTTTATGAGCCAATTCTTGGTGGAGTTATTCAAATACATGAGGTAGACTTAAAGAGGAGTACAACGTACCACCCCCAAACTGATGGCCAACGGAGGTAGTCGATCGATTTCTGGAAACCTATTTAAGGTGATTTGTTGTGAAAAACCAAATAGGTGGTCGAGATGGTTGTCTTGGGCAGAGTTTTGGTAAAATACTTCCTATCACTCGATTACCAAGTGCACCCTATTCAAGGCACTATATGGACGCAAATTGCCACCAATAATCCAGTACGAGGGTCAGTAAACTCCGATGGATGCCATAGACCAACTACTTGAGGATAGAGATGCCATCATTGATGATCTGGGGATGAATTAGATTTAGGCCCAACAAAAGATGAAGATGTAGGCCGATAAATATTGGAGTGATAAGGAGTACCAAGTGGGCGATATGGTGTACTTCAAACTGAAGCCATACCGCGAGTAAAGTCTGGCGAAAAGAAAGTATGAAAAACTTTCCGCTCGTTTTGATGGGCCTTATCACATCTATCAAAGGGTTGGTAAGGTAGCTTACAAAATTGAGTTACCACCGACCACATCTATTCACCCACCCCCACCCCCATCTTCCATGTGTTGTTATTGAAACCAGCTTATAGGACCCCAACTCATTCACAGACCTGAAAGAAGTTAGAGATAAGGTGGGAGGAGTAATAGGGGAGCAAGAAGTGTTGATTCAATGGCAAGAGAAGACTGAGCAAGAAGCCACATGGGAAGATTACGGAAAGATGCAACATCTATTTCTCAAATTTCACCTTGAGGACAAGCTGAAAGTTTGGGCCGCCGGTGTTGATGCACCCTGGCTCTCTGTGTCTATAGAAGGACAAAACAGTCCTCTGGAAGATTTTTCCTGATCTTTTAGAAAGTTCCTTGCTCAGGGGTATTTTAGTCCTTTATATATATATTTTTTTATTTTTAGCCCTATAGTCCAATTTTGGTAATAGGGAGCACAGTTAGTGGGGGACAAATCAGATGCTCTGGTGCTGTAGTCCTTTGCACCTTTTTTTTGTATTTAACCTTTTTGTCGTGAGGAGTTAGAAGGGGGGTAGAGACTTGTATTTGCTTCATGTAGTTTGGAGAGTCCCACCATCTCGAATGGTTTATGAATATTTAAATGATTGAGTAGATTTCTGAGTTTGTTTTGGTGATCTATAAGTCATGTTTGTGTGTGTACTTCGCTTTTACTTACAACAGCAATGTACTTATAAATTTCACTAATAATAACAACACACTTGCGTTTTGTTAATGTAGCTTATTATTACATATTGCAATTATCGGTGAACAAGTGTAAATACATTTTTATTAGAGGTAATGAATTGTATTTAAGATGCTGACATGTAATGAAATAATACTTCAAGAATCAAAAGGTGCAAAGCATACAAAATCCATCAAATTGGTTCACATTCAATGTTTCAATCTGTCCAAATACAAACAGCACATCAATGGGGGGAAGAAATATGCACAAATCAAATAACCAGACCACCAACTGATTTTTGACACAAAAATAAAGACCCCAAAATCAGGCTCTCCCATCGAGCCACTGCACATAAAAATGACCGAGTTAAAATTAGAATACAATTCCTGTCAAGACCGTACTTTTGTCACGCATGACATGACAAAACAGACTGTACTGCGTTCAACAAGCATTAAACTAATAGTGGATTTGAATGGGACAAAAAAATACAATTTCTTATTCCACCCAAAAAGGTGAAACAAAAATAGCCCTAGAAAGCTTGTCTGTACTGTACTGTCTGGTCCTGTCCTGCGTAACAAACACAGTCTAACGGTCCTGGGTGACATCACCACGGAACCGTTTTTGCAAATGTTCCAAGCTCGCGACACGTTGCATCGAAGCAGTACGGCCCATTTTTGGTGGTCCGACGACCGGCATCATGGGGTTGTGCGGTTGAACATTTTCGACCGGTGGGAGGTTTACGGGGAGTCGTGTGGCGGGGATGTGGTGGTTGGTGGCGGGAGTAGGGTGGTGGTTGGCGGCCGGAGGTGGTTGGGTGGGGTAGAAGTGTTGTTGTTTCATGTCATCTTGTATGGGAATGGAAGTATCCGAGGGTGCATCGGATGGGCTACATGAATAAGATGGCATGGGGCCCATTGTTGAAATATCGGACATGGTTTGAACCATTGGATTAAAACCGGTTATTCTTTTCACACTTTCTTCAGCCATTTTCACCTGTGAATAAATAATTAATATTTTATATTTATATATTAATTATTGCTATAAAATTAATACATGAAAGTACTGACCTTTGCTCTCATTGTTTCCACGTCAGCTTTCAGGACTCTGTTATCAACAGCTGCTTCATTGTACTTTTGGCTTATGTCAGTCAGACGTTTTAACAATGATGAATTTTCAACGCGTAATTGAGAAACCTATGAACAAGTATTAAAATATTTTATTTAATTAAATAAAAGTGAATTCTTTTTTTCATGCTTAGAATTTCAAAATAGGTCTCACTTGTGTCTCGAGCTCAGTTAAATGTGCCTGTTTTCTTCTCCTTGATCGTCTAGCAGATTCTCTGTTTGATAGCATTCTAAAAAAAAAAAAGAAATAATAAAACATAACATAAACATTATACACAGAAATCAACGAAAGTAGGTTGTTATTATTACCTTCTGACACGTTTTGCGTCAGTGGGGTCCATATTTTGAGTTGTTTCTGTATCTCCATCAAGTTCATCATCATCTGATAAATCTCTTGATGAACCACTTGTTGCTGATTTAACTGGAATTGCAGGCTTTTTTTGTATAATGGGCAATGAAGGGATGCCAATAGGTCCACCACCATCCTTATTTGGTCCCTTGGGTTCAAACCCTAACAATATCAAGAAATAGCAATGTACTTTTATTGAATTGTTTGTTATAGCATCCAACTTTCATTTCTTCCTATTACAGCATTATACAGAGAAAGTCAAGGAAACGACACTGTCCCCGTTATATGCTATTTTTTGTTTTACAAATTTGCCCTTGTCTATTTTTTTATTCTTTCTACTGAATTTGTAATATCTAAAAAGTTAAAAGGCACAAACCTTTAGAAGGCACCTGGTAACCCAACTGTGAAGTGTTGGAGGCCTGTGATCCATTGTCAGTTAAACCAGCAAAATCTTGAGCTTTTGCAGAAGATGCCTAATGGAAAGAGTCAATTATACCAGTTATTTACAGCCTCGCAAAAGATAATCTTAAATTGAAATTAAAACTTTTATTGGCTTCAAGGAACCAATACAGCTAGTTGGCCCAAATGCAAGAAAAAGCATCCGGAACTTTGTGTTCACAAAATACCATTATTTTAACAGTATTTTATGAACAAAAACATATATTTTGTTACCGTTTATCATACTTTTTAAAACAATGGTGTTTTGTAAAAAAACAAATAGTTCTTTACCATTTATGATATTAACCCTACTAATAATGATAGAAATGATAGTAATAAAATTATAACAATAAATAAATAATTATAATAATAGTAATAATAATCATAATAATAATAGTAATAGTAATAGTAATAATGATAATGATAGTAATGAAATTAAGAATGATAATAATAATAACAATAATAGTAAATACTGTCACTGAGAATAAAAACACTAATAATAATACTTGGAGAAAAGGAGAGATGCTAGAATGCCTAACATTATCCAAGATACACTACTATATATATGTATATGTATGTATGTATGTATGTATGTATGTATGTGTGTGTATATAATTAGAACATTGTTTTCAACAAATAACAACAAGACAAGATGACACTTTGCTCTAATGATTCCCATTGATTACCCCTTTGGTTACTTATTCCATATTCTACACCAAATTGTTTGATGGTACACTTGTACAACTCTCTACAAAGACAACATCTGCACATCCCTTTGTTCTAGTGGATGGAACAAGATTATAATAAAACAAATCTGGAAAATAAATGATGTTAAAGTCGAGTTTTATCAACCAATCAGAATTTTTCAATACCCATTGTAACCACAGTTTCACAACAACATCCAATTGCCACCTTTGGATTCTTTGGATAGGGAATCTTAACATTGTTACTCGAATACAACATCCAATACCAATTGTCCCTTTTTCTCCAACTTGAAAACATGAAATACCATCAACTTTCTTTCTCCTTCTTTCCAATTCGAGAACATTAACAAAAATTACAACTTTTTCTTTTCTTTCTGTCCCTTTCAAAGAAACTCAAGAATACAATGTAAAGGATCAAATTTGAAAAAGGCCAAGCCCTGAAACTAACGGGGTTGTAACTATGATAATCCTTTTCTATACATAAAGAGACACTTGAAATGGAAGTATGCAACAGTAGATCTCTTTCACAGTTGCATGATTTATGATTTGGAATATAAGTACATGCACAATTTAAAGTAATTACAATGCAATAGGATATAAGAGGTAGAATTCGAGCAGTTACAAGAGGATCCACTTTTTGGAGAACATGAGAAAGAACAAGATGCTTTTAGTATCATCATTCCTATGGGGGGTTACTTAAACTCAATCATATCCAGATAATCGACTTTCAAAAACTATGGTAATCATTGTGTAATTACTTGTGGTTAGTCTTCCCAATTAGAAATCATATGAGATTTGTTTATTTGGTGCATCAGCATTGTTATGCAATAATCCCTTTTTGCACGTGGACCAATAACTCTACCACCATTAATGAGAAATGATGGAATAATTTTTTCAGAGATGAGGGACAGAATCTACATCACAATACTAACAGGCATTGGTTCTAGTGAAATTATTCCACCATTGATAATTAACACTTAAAGTTGCTTCATATAGGTTTGTAGCTACTTTTTTTTTCTTTTAATTTGATTCTCATGGATGTGACATGAGTAAATTCTTGTTCCATATTCAAAGTTATCAGCCTTGTGATCAATTTAATTCATACGGTTCCCAAAAATCAATGCTTCTTAACCTCTGTTAATGTAAATCTGTTGGTGATCACCTTACTAGCTATTTGACATTATCTCTTATTAAAAGGAAAAACCAAAGAAAATAGCGAATGTTTTAAAATCCATAGCTGGGATTTGAGTTTAACTCGGTAAACGGGCAGCTGAAGATGAAATATTAGATTTAAAATAAATGCAAGAGAAACAAATTTGCATACCCTAGTTAAAGCAACAGCTGCACAAGCGAGATTAAGACGACTTTTGAGGTAAGCCTGGTACTCCTCCGAATCAATAGGAACATTAGGAGGTCCGCCGGCTATGGATGCACCAAACGACGTCGTCGCAGCTGCACCACCAGCAGTGGCACTGCCAGTTGTTCTGGCGCTCTCGTTGTTCTTCAAGGTAGCGGTGGTGGTGGAAATTGACTGATTTTTGTCTCGAAGCTCAGCTTGATCCTTGATCTCGACAACATCGTTTGGTCTAGAAGATGAAGATTCCGGTGGTGCCGATGCCTCTTGGAGGAAGCGTTGAAATTGCCACTCAGACATGCTCCGATTCATCATCGCCGGCGTTGACTTGTTCTTAGAAGCGGATGACGAAGATGATGATTCATCCTCATCGGCGGCGCCGGCAGCCGGCGATGGCGACCAAAAGTGGCCCGCAATATCGTCCACTGAAAACATCCTATCCATTTCTCTCTCCTCTCAATTTCGACTTTAAGCATACGTATCTGAGTAGTTGCGCTCGTGGACCTTTTATCATTAAGAAAAGTTTCAAACATGTCCCTCAACTTTGCATCTATTCCAATAAGACCTCCCTATTCTCGTGAGATGTGTCATAAATATTCCCTCGATTTCCGAATTAGATTTACAAACGAAGACTAAACTGATTATATATATATATATATATATATATATATATATATATATATATATATATATATATATATATATATATATATATATATATATATAGTAAATTACAATAATGGTCCTTGTGGTTTGGAGGAACTTTCAAAAAGAGTCCAAGTTTTAAAAAAACACCATATGGGTCATTAGGGATTGGTTTTAGTTTCAGAAGGAGTCCAAGACCTTGTTACCATCAAAGATTTCCGTTAAATTGCGTACATGTGCATCACACGTGAGGGTAAGTTGGTCTTTCTTCTCAAGCCAAAGTAGGTGTTAAAAAGCGGGATGAAGCAAAGTTGGTATTGTCATCCGATCGAAAGAGGCAGTCGACGATAGCTACCTGAATCAACAAACGGAATAATCATTCCAACAGATAATGGTGGTTTGTAAATGTGAAACGCAGGCCTTCATTTCCACGTCCTGGACTGACCAGAATCATGGGTGATGATTCTGGAGATGTTCCCGGTGTGGTTTCGTAGGGTGGTCCGACCCACCCATGTGCCCAAGGTCCATGATGATAGTACCGGGGTTGTTACAGGCTAAATGCAATCTCTTGGCAGAAATAGGGAGGCTTTTAGCTGAAGTTGAATCGGCAAAGAAATACTTCCTCCGTCCCAAAATGATAGTCCATGTTTCCTTTTTAGTTTGTCCCAAAATGTTAGTCTACTTCTAAATATAAATGACATCTTTACCAAAATACCCCTAACTTAATTGTAACAGCCAACACATCTAGTGCCGGCATTAAATGCAAAGAAAGGGTAAAACAGTCATTTTGTGGGAAAAAGTAAGATGCATTTAATGTTTTCTTAATCTGTGTGTTTTTTGTCTGTGGACTATCATTTTGGGACGGAGGAAGTACAAGATTGCGTTTGGTGTTGTCGTGGATCGTCTTCATCTATTACGGGGTGTTTACGATATTTGAGTAGTTTAAGGTATGGTTGTTTAGGTTGTAAGGATGCAGTTCTATGGGATGTTGGTATTAGGGTTTTGGGGTCGTTGTCTTTCCGATAGTAAATTTGAGGTGTTGATACCATAATCGAACTTATTTTGGCAATTTGATGTTAGGTGGTTGTTGTAATCCAACTTATTATGTAATTTTGATGTTATGTGTTGACATTTCGATGTTTTGTTTATCTTGTAATCCAACATAGTTTTCACAATTTGATGTTAGGTTGTTGTTTTGTTTATCTTGTAATCCAACATAGTTTTGACCGGCGTACCTGGGTTTCTAAGTTGTAATTCAAGACCGTAATCCCTGAGCATCCCGTATTGCTTCCCGTAATCCCCCCTAAGTTTTTTTAGGGCTAACTGTTTGGTGCGGAAAACCTTCATGAAATACAACTCTATTTTGTACCTCCGTTGCAATTCAGATCTAAGTGCACTCATCGGTATATTAGGGTTCCCAACTATTTGAGTCGCAATCTTGTTTCCGATGTAACCTTGGGTGCAAGTATTGACGGTTCTTGTTTGTATACATGTATGGACGGAATTAATACGTTTTTACCATCCACTCGTCCTTTTCTGGTAACCTAGACACGTGCAACACCTATGTATAAAAAATGTCAGATGATTTTACCTTTCTACCCTTTCTGTTTTCTGGTTGTAATTCGTTTTTATCATTCAACCCTGGGACAATACCAATACAGTTGGCCTTAATTCGAGTCAAGTCATTCTTCATTACAATCAGCTTTCTACGTGAATGTAAAGCTAAATAAGTGATTGCCTCTTTCACCAAATTCTTGTTTGCGTACCTCTCTCCAATCTGAAAATCTGCTTAATGAATCTCACCTACAGAACAGACATGTTTTTCCAGATTCCTAAGTAAAATGTCACGTGGACAAGCTGGTTTTGCATAGCTTCTAAAGATGTTGGTATCGAAAACTTTCTCCTCTTCAACGATATGAGTACTACCTGATGACCCATCAATAATTTCAAGTGGTGGGTCCAAAACACTTTGAAAGTGTGCCATATTAATGTCCACCTCATCAAACGCATCTTCTTCTTGTCGAGCAAACACGAATTCACTTCCATCACTTGCATGACTGCCATCCTCATCTGAATCAACTCCTTTCTCTTGATTATCCGTGGCTTGGTTAGCTACTGATCGGACTACTTTAGTCCACTCCCTTTCACAGTCAGCTTCCAAGTTGAAGGCATAATCGTCTGCCATGACCCATTCTAACCCACGCTCAGTACACGCGTATTCAATTAGTTGACCAAAGTGAGTGACATCAAGTGGATCTTGGAGTTCTCCACCGCGTAGACAGGAGAGACGTCATATATGGTCCAATGAAGAGTCAACTGGAGTTGACTTACCCACATTCCCGTCTATGACTTTGTTAACACATGGTGGGTTAAAAACAACTATGTCTAAATAAGGAGAGACCATCGGTGGTACATCTGCAATCGAAGGGATATTCAAATCAAAGACCAACTTTTTCTTAGTGTTAGTGTTAGTGTAAGACTTCAACGTGTCACGGTTGTCTTTAGGGGAGACCACCAGTGGTACATCTGCCATAAAATCCGGCAATGGTGGCTTTCCGTATTCATCCCATGCTCAACATATATTTCCATTTCTTTGCAAATGTCGACATACCGACCTAATTTAATAACGTTGGTATCACAACACATCGGTATCAATCCTTTATCTAAATCGATCAACGGCAACCGAAAGTGGTAAAACAAGGGTTCTGGTGATCTGTAACCTAAATCTTTCACTATGTCGTTCAACTGCAACAAAGAAAAGTTTTGTTTTTCAGAGATAAGCAACTTCACTAACCTTCCCGTTTACGTACCTTGTACTGGGGGATACAACAAAATACCCTCCATGGTTTATTTCCAGTGAAAACATACTCGAATTAACATCTGCACAATCGACAGAGGTAGTTAGGGTTAGAATCACACCATGAAAACACAGAGTGACAATCACAAACTTACCATATTCTTTGTAACCATCGCCTTCTACATTCTGATCCCTTATTTTCCACGAACCTAGGCTCCGATTACCAACTCCATAACGCTGATCGGACACAATCTTCACCTGAGAAAGTCTCGAGCTGTGCATAGAAGATTCCATACTGAGAATAGATTATGAAGTGATGTTTGCGAGCCACCATTAATTAAAGGCGCCAACATGTAGTCGACTGTGTTCGTATGCATCCGTCACCAAGAAAGACCAACTTACCCTCACGTGTGATGCACATGTACGCAATTTAACGGAAATCTTTGACGGTAACAAGGTCTTGGACTCCTTTTGAAACTAAAACCAATTCTTGAGGACCCATATGGTGTTTTTTCTAAAACTTAGACTCTTTTCGAAAGTTCCTCCAAACCACAGGGACCATTATTGTGATTTACTCATATATATATATATATATATATATATATATATATATATATATATATATATATATATATATATATATATATATATATATATATATGTGTGTGTGTGTGTGTGTGTGTGTGTGTGTGTGTGTATATATATATATATATATATATATATATATATATATATATATATATATATATATATATATATATATATATATATATATATATATATATATATATATATATATAGTCCTAGTTCGGAACAGATTTCTTCAAATCATATATATGTAGCATTAGAGGTGAGCGAGGTCTATGAACCCGACTGAACTGAACCAAACCGGACCGAAACCATATTGGACCGAAACTGAAGAGGACCAAAACCGAATTTTAGAAAATTAGAAACTGAAACTGAAACTGAACCGTATATATTATTCGATGATGGTACGCTTCGGTTTCAGTCAGTTTTTGGTTCAGTTTGGTTGTTTTGGTCCATATGCTACCCTACTCAATATAACTTTGACTGGAATCACTATATCGATAGCTTGGATGCATGTCGGTTGGTTTTTGTTCAAATGTTCTGACAACTATAAATAATACTATTTCTATCTGCAACTCAAAGCAACCCAAATATTTATTACAAAATTAGTTTCTTTTTCTTCCACATACATAACTCAACTAAATACAAATTTGTACACCAATTAACAACTCAATCTAACTGAACCCAATATTTTACTTATTTATTTTTTAAATACCTCAACATTCTTCTCATTTTGTATAGAATAAAATTAAGTATTTTAGTGTAGTTTATTTATTTTTCAAATAAATATTACATCTACTTTTTAATAAAATAAAATTTGTTAAAATATAAAAATTATAAATAGAAAATGAATGAAAGAAATTAGGAGCCAACCTAGTGGTTCTCAAAAACATTCATCTAACTTTTATTTAAAAAAATTGGAATGGGATTTTGGTGAGCGCTCACCAATGACATTAGTCTAATAATCCTAATTTGTATTGTACTAAATAGTCTAATCAGATTGTGATTAAGGATTACAAAAAAGTCCTCGATAGAAACCCGATACATGAATCTGAATTGACCAGGTCAGGAAATCCTTAAATCAAAATTAAATGACAATGACAAGGATGGGAAAACATGTAGTCCTTAAACCCAACCTGACCTCTAAGATATTTTTATAGAATGACTAACTCATACACTCACTACTACTCTACTCCTAGATTTATACATTACCTTTCAAAATGAGACTTAAATCATCAATATTTGGTTGAGAAACAAATTTCTTTCAACTCCTGATACCGATGGGCTAAATGCCATTGATCGGCCTATATGGATATTAATATGTAAAAAATGTAGAGTTTATATTTTGTGTTATAAATTAACAATAAAGTTAATTTAACGCCATCGTTTCGTGGAAGATAGGAATTCTATTAAATGGATGAACATTGAAGATATACATTCCAAAAACTTTTTAAAATTTTATTTAAAATATTAGAGTGTGCTTTATCAGAAGCAAAATACATATGGCTAAACTAGCCACTTCATTACTTGATTACAACAAATGAATATCTTCCAAAATGCTTTCTCCTTCCAGAATCCTACATCTGGCTTATGATATATTATCATTACCCGTGCAGCCGTGCTAGTCCTAACTACAACTCCTCAACCTGGATAAACATTGATTTATAAAAGGGTCAAGATTTACGTCCGGTGAGCTCATGACTTTATAAAATAATAAAATATTCAAAATCCTTGATCAAGTTAAATTATAGCAATATAAAAAATATGGTGTAATTTTTAGTTTAAGAAAACTCATTTTCGCATATGACTTGATGTTGTAGAGATGTTTGTATGTATTCATTTTAGAGTATTTCTTACTTTGGGATGAAAAAATAGAATTCATTTAGCTTCTATTTATTGTATAAGTGTCTTGCAATGGTACTTGTTCACTAAGCTTCTTAACTTGTGAATTCAAAATACTTTGACACATATGTGTAAGATATATGTGGAGTCCAAGATTGTCTCTCAAAAGAGCCCTTATGGAGAGAGGGGACACTCACACACACACACACTCTCTTATAAGACCGTGCCGCACCAATGTGAGATATTCTAACACTCCTCCTCAGAGACGGAGGCTCGATGAGGATAGACACGAATATGTTAGGCAACGGAGGTACGGGACACCGGCTCTAATACCATGTATGATATATGTGGATTCCAAGATTGTCTCTCCAAAAGAGCCTTTATGGAGAGAGGGGAGACTCCAACATATATACACACTTATAAGACAGTGTCGTACCAATATAGGATACAATAACGCTCTACCCAGCCAATGATGAATAACATGATAAAGCACTAGAAATCAAAGTCAACCAGATACATAAAAACATCAAACACCATGGAAAAAAATCTATTTTCTTTCATAAAACAATTATTATATTTTATTTGCTTATTAATCAATTAATATAGAGTATGTTTGACGATGAGGCATTGAAAGTTTTTAATTTTCAGCTTTAAAAAATTGAATTAATGAAAAACTTCAATTAGTACAAGCTTTTATGTTTTATGTTCTCCTAATCCAAAAGTTATTTCAAGTAGTTTTTAAGAGCTTTTAACTTTTAGTTATTATGTGATTTTATACTTTTAAAAGCTACCAACTATCTTTGTCTAACAGTTCTACACAAATAAAAACTATAGATTCTAACTTTCAGCTAGTTTTGTCAAACACATCCTAGATCAAAATGATGGATACAAAATTTGAATACCAATTTGTAACATCAAAATTTTCAGCATAGAGTACACCTAAAATTTTTCTCATTTACAACTTAATAAATACAACAATATACTCATGTACACCAGATACTACAAGATGTTATATTCCAGAATCGTTTTACGATCTGAGACACACCACAATAAGTTCACCACATCACATCCGTACTTCCACCACTCTACAACAACATCATAATTCTTTGTCCCCTCCTCAACCCCATGGTCTTGAGCCACAAAGGCTCTCCACCCCCACCGTAATAATACACCATAAGTTATAATGGCATATACAACATCAGCTAACCGTATATGCTTAAAGTATGATTGACCACAACTAGCCACATAGGCTAAATAAGGAGGATTTCACCGTAAATGGCCGCGTAGGCTCAACGAGGGAAAATTATCACCATAATCAGCCACATAGGCACCAACAATTAAATTATCACCGTAAATGTATATCACCACAATATAAGTTATCACCACAATATAAGTCATTACTACAACAACCACACATGAAGGGGAATCAAAGTTACTCACCTGAAAGTGTAAATCACCAAGCTAAGGCGCTTTAGTCACAAATTCCCTAGACGAATATCTTCCCACACAATCAATCTACATTTGGTTTTCAACATATATTATCGTTCACATATCATTTACACACCCATAACAGACCTTACTATCATTAGGTATCATACCCTAGCCTTACTAGCCCACACGTCTATTAAAAGGACCAAATCTAACTTTATACCAAAACCACACGTCGCAGCCAAGACACCCACGTGTCGCGGCCATGACACCCACACATCGTGACTAATGAATATTCAACCTTAGCATTGCGTATTCCTTCCCGCGTGCCGCGTAGCATGAACACAATGTCTAATGGCGGATAAAACAAGTATTAATTCCATTTCTGTTAGTTAGATTTTAGTCTCAAGTTAGTGTAAGGTCTATAACATTCAACCAATCCAATAAAACACCACTAATATCAATTCTAGGGTTTCAAAACCCATCAAACACCCAAATCAAAGAATCTTACATTGATTCCAAGTGTGTAATTTTTGTATCATACACTTAAATTTCCAATTCCTTCTTCAATTAGTCGTTCAAAATCAAGAAATCGCCCCTCATCCCTTCTGTTTCACGGTTTTGTAAAGTTTAGGGCACAAAGACTAGCTTAAGTCGTAAACCTGCTTAAGTCGGTCTAGTCCGTCACGTCACGATGTCCAGTCCATACGCATCGCGAGGCTCTCACACCCCGTCTCCCAACCGTCAGGTTGCGACACGCTTATACTTCCGACTAGCATCACACTTTGCAAAACCCCATATTTATGGCATTGTACTTAACTTAATCACACGTCGCAATCAGCTATACTACGCAACGCGTATATTAGATAAAAGGCTTATTTTCCCAAATTTCTTGCTAAATGTCGTTTACATAAAACGACCATAGTGTCACACCCATGAAAATCATACACACTAAACTTACACATGAATACCTCAATATACCTACACAAGTCGAGATTCTCTTTTTGACTAACCCATGCCCAATTCATAAAAACAGGTGTTAAACGGTTTTTTCAAAATAAATGGTTGGAACAAAATTTATTTTATATTTAATATACAAAATAATCTACTTCATATTATTATTTATAAAAAAATCGAGCAACACGTTGACGAATTCATTTTTGAATAGTACTATAGTATATAAAGTAGTTTTGTGGGAATACCAATATATTTTTGTATATTTGATTGTCTTAACATAACATTTTTATTTGGTGTTATCAATTTTATCATACTAGTGTATTTTTAAATTTTATTTGTATTAAAAACTTTATATTTTAAAGATTTTGTTCAATTGTTTTATTGCAATTTAGAATTTTTCTAAATATAACATTTGAAATTCCAACCCAATTATATATAAATTATAATTGTTATCGGGTATGCTTTTGATAATAGAATAATATAAAAGGACAGAAATGATAATATAATAAATTAATTAATTAAAGGAGTTTGCTATTTTTTAGATTAAATTCATTTTAACCGGAAAGAGTAGGTAAAGTTTGAATTAGAAATTTTTATGAATAGTTGAATTTCAAATTTATTACAAGTATATATTAAACTAAAAAAACTTATCAGTGTTAGGGATTAGAGTTAATACTCATTAGGGTTTATGTTAAACCAATAGCTCATTTTGTATTCCTATTTATATGAAGTTAAACATTCATTATTATTATCAAGCAATTCTATATTATAACATGGTATCAGAGCTTTAGGTTAAAACTCTATTGCTGACCACAACCCGCCGCCGCCGACCGCCACCTCCGACGACCTTCTAGTCGTCGGAGGTGCCTTCAATATTTTTTCGTTTCCTCTTTCTTCTCATAAATAATAATACATCCGCCGACACCAAACCAGAGCTCCATCATCAGCTTCTTTTACTGCCTCGTCTGCTACGGCCCCTCTCCTTTGATGACCTCTTTTCCTCTAGACATTCTTCGTTGGGCAGCCTCTGATAGCAGTTGTCTCTCTCCCTCTATCAACACTGCATTCATTGATCTCGTCGGAATTGTCTCCGTCTGCAGCAGCTTGAGCCCTCTCTCTTTGCTCGCTGCCTTTCTCCGGAGCTGCCGTTGGCTCCATGATCGTTGTTACAACTCTCTCTTCTTCTTTAACGGAACCGCCTCTGGCCGACCCTCCTTCTCTTTTCTTCTCTGACGAGCAGTCATTGTTAGCCGTCATCATCAGAGCTCTGCCACAACCGTTGCCGTTGTCTTCATCTATGTTTTTTTTTCTTTTCAATTTAATTGTCTCCTCTCGATCAAACTGCGGGGGGATGTTAGGGATTAGGGTTAATACCCATTAGGGTTTAGGTAAGCTCATTAGGGTTTAGGTTAGGTTAAGAGCCCATTTTATATTCCTATTTATATGAGGTTAAACCCTCGTTAGTATTATCAAACAATTCTATATTATAACAATCTCAAATATTTATGCATACCAATCTACGAACCATTGATTCACCATTTCATAATTGATATCTAGTTATGAGCCAAATATCTTTTCACCTTGTTAGAATTCTTAGGTATGTTCTATATCCCAATGACTTGTAGACCAATATGGGTAGCAGGGTAGGTGAAGATTGTTGGAGATACAAGTGTGATCTAACTCTTGTGGTAATTATAAAATATCATGAACCAATGATACACGATATCTTTATGACACGATTTAAGCTATTATTTTCATGGAATAACATAGCCTAAATTATGGGGACGGAATAAACAAATATTTAGTAAAATTAGAGAATGCCATCATATTTGAATCCTCACACAAATTGCTGTGAACAAGAATTTCAAAGGTAATCTAGTTTAAGTGTTTTTCAAATGAACCAACAAGATCGAAGATATCAAATGTAAATGCTCATGAATAGATCAGATTTTAAATTAAAGACTTGTTACTTTAGAATAAGCTTTTGAAAAATAAAAAAGAGTAATAAACTATGAAAGAAAAAATAAAAAAGAAATATGATATTTATCAGGATTAATGATAAAGAGTGATAAGGGGAGTATTGAGTTTCTCACCATAAAGTTTTGCAAACGTACCGATTTAGCTACCGGAATAGGGTATTTAAGGTTTCTCAAGCGGGTATAGTTCAAAACGTGTTAATTTAGACCCAAAAATTCAAATCATGTTAAATTGAAATATGACGGATCTGAATGTAAATTACGGACTATTTTTCCGAAGCCGCCTCACAATTTTATTTACACACAATCAATTTACTTTTACATAACTCCAAAGTTCAAAATGTATCAATTTAGACCATTAATTTATTATTATTTATTATTATTGTTATCATCGCAAAACCCGAAAAAAAAATTCAAAACTTAAAAATAAACCAAAACAAAAATCGAACCAAACGCTTTTTGGTTTTCAATAACCGAAGTTTTTCGACTTGGTTTTGTTTAGTATCTAAAATTATCTAAAATAGAATAGAAAAAAAAATTGATTCACTTAATTCTGTAGCTAAAGCATCAATATATACATTACTTAAGGCCTTATTAGGAAACAATATAGGATTGTATAGGATTGAAAAGATGGTATATGATCGAAAGGGAATATCATTTCCAACGTGGGTTATTTTATATGCACCACAAAATTTTTGTATACACTACCCATGATAGTGTAATTAATTATTACTACATATAGGCTATAGTCATCCCATTAGGGTGGAGGGAGTAATGTGTTTTGAACTCATTCATCCCATCAGTTTTTTTTTTTTTTCTTATCTTACTTTCATCTTTTCCTATCACACTCCATCTCATACCTATGGAAGCAGTTCATACCGAACTCATTGAACCCGTGATGCTACATCATATTTTTTATTATAAAATTAATTAATTAATTACACAAGTTAATTTAACATTAAATTTAATTTTATATATATATATATATATATATATATATATATATATATACGGGTTGAAGCATCATCACAAACTCACACCAAACCGATGCCACACAAACCCGAGCAACACGGTGCAAGGATCATTGTGATACCACAGCAGTACCGTCAGTACCGAGCCTCAAATTTCTTGAACCCGCTCGAGCACGAACACCACTCCGTGCACCCTTAATTCATGTTGAGTTGAAGATTTAGGTGGTGTTTGTTTTTGAAGATGTAAAATGTTTTTTCTCTTTTTCCATGTCCGCGGAAGAAGATGTTGACCAAAAATCTTTTTCCATGTCTTCGTTCTTCATAAAAAAACTGTTTGTGGAGTAATGAAGATGATGGCTAAGGTTTTCTTCTCGGTAGTTGGGTGTTGAGAGAAAAAGGGAGAAACGGGTGAACGCGGATCCTGTGCTTTCGATAGTAGGAGCTCCACTACTAGCTTCCACACCTATCCATGTTGGTTCCAAGACCCGTCCTCGAAGTCCCCAATTCGCTTCTCACCGAGAATTTTGACACATATGACCCTATAAAGCATATGCCAACACATTCCTAAAATACTCAGAATCCCACCCTACTACTCTATTTAAGACGGAATTTCTTCCAGGGATGATGAGTCACCTTGTGAATGCGCGACTTTATACAGTATAAAACTAAATAGACTTTTGAATAAAAGAATCTACCCTAAGCAACAACCAAACAAGGAACATGCAATAAGGCCAACTCAAGAATTCTAGGACTATTTAGTTGCTAGTGCATATAACTTAGTGGCATTCCCTAAGTAACCTATCAGCACTAAAATACATTCCTATTAGCAAGTAGCAGATAAACAGTACAACAATGTGTAATCTCTACTATACAATCTAGCATACATATGAAGGGTTTTCTAGCAAACAATGAACAAATAATCACTTATGGTTCACATGCAACCCTAGAAAGATCTATGTTTCTTCTATGAAGATAATAAACTAAAACCTAAGGCCAATAATAATTTCTAAAGATCAAATGAAGAATAACCAACCTTTTGATCTTATGATCCTTGAAGCTAGCAGCACAAGTGTCCTGCCTCAAATGGTGTCACACCCAAGCAATGGAGAAGACAGTCCAGCAGAGTAATTCTGGTTCAAAAGTGGCGCAGAAAAAGGGGAGCCAGGAGGTTCCTTTTATAGCCTCCAAGGGTTACAGCTGAAACCCTAGAGGAGCCTCCTTAATGGGCAAGCCTGTTGACCATTTGGACCAAGGCTTCTAAACCCTAATTAGGGTTTTCGCCAACTATGGAGTTCCCTCCATATTGGCGCCAACTTTGGCCCCTGGCTACTGGCTTGCCAGTTATTTAACTATTGAATAAATACAAACCAGTCCCTGTACTTTTAATTAATTAATTTAATCACTAAATTAAATCCAATTAATTTAAATATATTAATAAACCATTTAATTAATTCTATTGATTTATTACACAATTAATAAATCAACCTTTTACTCTACTGAACTCTATCCTAACCTCCAGCTATGAGGGCAACCCAAATGGACTTTGTTTCAATTAACAAGATAAATATAAATATAAAGTCATGGCTTAGACACCTAATCCAACAGTCTCCCACTTGGATAAGTCTATGACTTTAATTTATCTTTAGATTAATTAACAGCCTACAGCTTCCAAGAAACTGCTGCCGAACTCTGACCCAGTCAGTTCTGTCCATAGATAAGTGATCATATGATCCTTCGTCCAACAAGATATTTTCAGAGACGAGACATGGATTGAGATCAATCTCTGTCCGATACTCTGTTTCCCGATTTCCGATTCTGCTTATGACTTTCAGACTTCTAATTGAACACATCAACTTAGTCCAGGCTGGCCAGCACTTTAGTCAACTTCAAAATCATCGAGCGGCCTACAGATATCTGTTTCCTACCAGGGTCACGGAACGAATAAGCTTTGAATCATATGCTTGTGTCGTTTACTTATCAAATCGTACACAACAATGCGTTTTATAACATCGAGTTACCGACGCGTTTACGCACTATCAATGCACAACCGACTTGCAAATGTCAACTCATATGTCTCCGCTTTAAGATCATACGATATTATCGTCTCAACATTGCTCGTGATGTAATCCATGAAGCAATCTATTGAGCACGGGTTTATCCAATACTCAAATCTCTATTTCTAAGCACTCATGAATGTTGTAGCAGTCTTACCGCAATGTCTAACTCCTTAGACAATCTACAAACCAATTCACGACAGTCTTTGTTCATACTTACTCCCGAAAAGTATGAGCGACTGTGGACTTTTGAATAATCAAATTATTCGGGAAGTGAAACATGCAAAGACGAAACTTAAAATCTGACTGGTAGCTACTCTTGCTAATTACCAAGTCTCCACGAGGTAATCACCTAGTCGGATTCTTCATAAACTATTATCGGTTTCTAGATTCCTATTAAACTTTTAATTCATGTTATGTATCTATGTCTATATGACCTTTCACTCTTTCTATGTATCCGAATGTCTCACATTGATACACTTTATCCAATCGGGCATACATCCGATGATATCTCAATTTGGTCATATACTGTCATTCTCACTTACGTCTCCATTCAATGTACTGTGACTTTCCATGGTTCTTGGGATCTTTAGTCCACATGACTGCACCCTAAGACTATTTCGAGGTTTTACGATGTGCCGGTGACCCACACGCGCTCCATCGGGATACCAACGAAATTCTTTAACCATTAAGTCCTTATTTGAAAATCTTTTCAAATTGTTATCAACATTCACCCAAATCATATTCCAATGATTTATGTACAAAATCCATTAAGTATTCCCAGCCAGGTCATATCCTGAATCTGACTCACTATGCTCTAAACATTAAGTCATTAAGACATGTTCATGACACTTCTGATCTATCTAAGAAACTTTTTGGATTCGATCCAGTCCTATTCCAAACTCTTTTGGAATCTAAGGATTACTTATAATCCTTGTGTCATGATTTTCAACAACTATATCCTTTTTGAAGATTTTTTCTCATGCATATTGAATCTAACTAAGATCATGCTTACTTTGGCTGGGTCAATACTGATGATAACATCAGTCTATGGATTATGTGAGTAAGTTGCACCTTCTTTATATCTCTCATGCCAAATCATTACACTTTGTTATGATAGGAAACTCCTTTCCTAAGCTATGCATCTTGAGTCTCATCAATATCATTTTGGTAGAGTTTCAATCTATCTCATTGACGTTTATAACTACCCGAGCATGTCGTATCTTTATTAAGTCTTTCATAGCGACCCGTCTCTTAACACCAAGTCATTACACTTTGTAATGAAAAGAGACGTTTCCTAGAATCATTATGTAACACACATATGGAGATAGTAGATAACAGCGACACTCCCACTGGCTTTAACACGGTTATGGACTATTCACAAAATCCAGAACTTTTGGCATATTCTGAGAATCCAAACCTTTCTGACATCTTAATGGATATCTTTCAGCCCCTTTTCAAAATCCAATCCTTTGGCATATTTTGAGAATCTGAATATCCTTTCTTGCGAGATGCCCGCGGGGAAATCCCGGGCCCATGTACCTTTATACTGGCATATTCTTTGTGAGTCCCTATTAGTGTGCCGGTGATCCACACGCGCTCCACTAACGACTTACAATATGCAGTATCCTTTCGGATTTCATCTTCTATTGAGAGTGCTTCTCTCGGAGCCAATTACTTGACTCTGAGTATCGTCTCACTCAACCAGATGTTCTGAAGGTACGTTTCTGTCCATGTTGGTTTCTTTTGATGATTACTCCCACTGGTTTTAAGACCCGTTGTAAAATCAATCAAACTGTCACATAGACTGTATCTCGTTCTAAGGTTCTCTTAATTGGTAGCAACCAGGCTCACCAATGCTTCCAAGTAGTCGGATTGAAAATCCGTACCAACTATAGTGTTTTACCACTAATCGGTATGTCACCCTGATCATAACTACTTATGATGGTGATCAGTACTACTGGTCAAGAGAAGATTATGTCAGTATTCAAGACAAAAATCTGATTTCTGCTCTAAGCCTAGTGATGACTAAAGGTTATTTCACTTGGCTAATCCTGAACTCATTCAGGACTGTCCCAACTCCCACTGTTTCCTTAGAACACGAGTTCTTTCTAAAAGAGCTCTTTCTTTTCCATGTACTGCGGGATAGCTAGTGAAACGACATTTCTGATTAGGTTCAGGCTAGTCATGAGGTTCGGACGAACACTACAAGACCCTGGACTTTTAATGTACAAGTGGGACAATCCCAGCTTTACATTTCAGAAAGTGTCTGCAAAACCTACTTAGTCGAAGGATGTGGTTGGAATATGGTTTATATGGTCTGACTGGTATAGTATTTAATTTATTGGAAACTAATTTGCAATGTATCTCATACATCGAGGATCGAACTGTTTCGACCAACGCTCCATCATCTTCCCTAAGACACATTATAACTATTAATGTTCTTGGAAGGGAATAAATTGTGAAACATTTTCCCAGTTTATGTTGACACTCAGGTTCTGTGGATCTTGTACTTCCTTTGAAGTCCTTGAACTATTCAAGGTTTCAATTCAATCACTTATTCTGCTAAGCGAAGCCATATTTGTCATACCGATTGACAAATATCGCGGAGTACAACCAATTGTGTTCTATTTGAGGATTCGAGCAGTACACAGCAACGGATGTGTTCATTGCTCCTAATCTTAATCCTTTTTACATTTCTATGTAAACTTATGACTTTGTTAATTCTGTTCAAGACTTGCAATCTTCAGTTGACTCTAAGTCAGCTGATTCCAAAATCCTATCCTTTGGATCTTTGGGTGATTCATTTCTTGCCATATGTGCTTAATAGAGAACTTAATCATCATCTGACTCTAAGTCAAATGATTCCAAAGTCCTGTCCAACTGGATCTTTGGGTGATTCATTTCTTGACACATGTGCTTTATAAAGAACTTAATCATCATCTGACTCTAAGTCAAATGATTCCAAAATCCTGTTCAACTGGATCTTTGGTTGATTCGTTTCTTAACACATTAAGAACTCAACTCATCAAGTGACTCTAAGTCAAGTGATTCCAAGGTCCTGTCCAACTGGACCTTTGGTTGAATTGATTCTTATAATATATCTTAACAATCATAAGGGACACAATTCCTAAGATCCAAACACTTTGGATGCATTCAATATTCAAGTTATCATCAATAATGCATTCAACAGAATCATACGACATTTCAAGGATAATTTCAAACAACAGATGTTAAAAGAAATTAAACGACAATTTTATTAAAAAAAATCCTTGAACAATGTACTATATGATAGACAATATCATACGCATCTGAAAAGCTAATAACAATATTTCAATATCTAACTAAACTTCAAAACTGCATGAGCTGGAAATCCAATCCAAATGTGCTCCTATGCGCCAATGTCCCGTACCCTACTGATTCCCTGCATACAAACCAAAATGTGACTCTCACATTGTAACACCCGTTTCCCAATTCTTTATTTTTAGCAACTAAGTATTTATTTTAACGAAAAATAAATAATAATATTGATAATAAAAGAAAATAATGGAAATAATGTTTTTTTAGATTGGAAATTTTAGTAGAGGGTTTATGTCATATTTATAAACTTAAATTTGTTGGAATAAATGGGAAATTGGGGTTAAAATGAAAAGATTAATTCTTAAACTTTAAAAATTAATATGTAAACATCTATAAGGATTTGGGAAAAAGTCATCAAGAAGGCTTTTGTAGATTTTGATGAAATAAGACTATAGGAAAAAGATTCATATCATTTGGAGTTATACTGAAGAAATTATGATAGGTCAAAGAAGACCAAAAAGTGACAAAAATGGCCGATAACACATGTTTGAAGGACTGTATCGAAAAATCTATAATGATTCAGACTTAAGTCAGTAGAATAAATTTGTTAAGCTCATTTTCTACTTTCTAAATGTATAAAGTTTGTAAATTTTGGATGTCGTATGAAGGAGTTATGCCCTGATAAAGTTGTGGAAAAATGAAGGGGTAACGCAGAAATATTTCTAAGTCTGGAAATATGGGCTTTTTAGTCATTTCCATTTAAAACCAGTCCTGGGTTTCCCTAATACCTGTGGGCTGCTATTTCTTATCAAAACAAGTAAAAATAATTTGAAATGAGAAGAAAAGAGAGAGAATGGAGGACATGAGATTGAAGACCCGAGAGAGAGAGATGGTGTGTGAAGCTTGGAAAGATCGAGAAGGAATGGAGGGGAGGGACTGCAGGTTGCTGCTGGAATCAAGGGGAAAGAAAGGGTAGAGAGAGGTAAAATATTTTCTCCTCTCTTTTGTTCTAACCGATCAAACACCCACCACAATTTTATATGCTTGTGTGTATGTTCTTGGGTAGCATGTTGTCTAAGCTTAAGGAAGTGTATGGGATTTCTATTTTCAGAGTTTCTTTTGAAGTCCTTTCAGACCTTATAAGGTCTTAATGAGGTTCTTGATGGGTTTGGAGTTGAAAACTCTACCTTCAATGTTAGTTGATGTAAAGATTGGGTATTCACTGTTTTTGACTCATCTTGTTAAATCAATGATAAATCGTGTGAGTGTCCATTTAGCGTGATATCTATATCTATAGAATGGTATTTGAGTCTAGTTTATGCATCCAGAAGGCCTTGTCCAAATTCGTTTGTTAGGTTTGGTTAATATTGCAATATTCACTGCTTGGTTTAAGTTCTGTCAGATTTGATCCCTGTTTTGAGAAATTCATTATAAATTGTACAAAAATCGGTTGGGGGCAAGACCAGTGGCATTACTTCATTTTTGAAGTCTAGTTTGTTCTTACCAAATTTCAGAGTTCAGTTCTTAACCCATTTTGATCGATTAATATTTCTTCAAGGGTGGTTCAGTGGGTGAACTGATTGTATTAGTCAACTTTGGGGATTTTTCTTTTATTCTTGGAAAAATGCAAATGACTTGAGGTCAGGCCCTGTAATCTTGTACTTGGGTCTAATATGTGCAGGAGTTTTCTTAGAATTTATGCTGAACAGATCCTTGGTAGAATGTGGCAATCTTTGCAACCTGTTCTGGATTTAACATATTTTGATACCCAATCTTGGTTAATTCATATAAATTAGAGGAAAAATAGTTAATGCATGGTCCTTACATCCCTGGAAAGGTAAAGAGATGAGCTAGGTGAATGTCAAAATATATCCTTGATTTGTTGAGGTTACGATGAGCTTAAGTGGTCATAAACAGACTTTCTGTTTTGGGGTTAAAAACTGAAAATAAATATAATAAATGTTTTAATTCCACAAGTACATAATTAAGGTATGGCTTAATTATTATGTCATATAATAACTTAATATACATTATAGGAGTATAAGGTGTGCGGTTTTAAGCTTGGTTGGAATTGCGGAGTTACCGCACGGATTTCTACATTGCCGACTCGAGGTGAGTACATGCAGTATTTTTACCCATTCTGGGGTACATGGCAAGTAAGTATTTTACAAGATTTCTTATAAAATCTTATATGTGAAACTATATGCAAGAGTTTTATTTTTAACTTGTTGGTGAAAGTTTAATGTTATAATTGAAGATATGTTTTAGTCTATGAACCCATTATGTGAAATTATGTTTTGGTCTATGAACCAATTATATGAAGGTATATATATTTTGAGTACATGTTTGAAAGTATGATTTGGCATTAAGCCTAAAATGTTATATAGACATGTTTTAAACATAAGGTTTAGTTTATGTGAAATGAAAGTTATAAATTCGGCATCTAGCCATAAAGATAGAAAGTAATGAAGTTTGGCGTTTAGCCACAAGTTATATGTAAGTAAGTAATATTCAAGCAAGCAGAAAATGTTTTGTATGACTGGTAATTGTAGCAAGCAGCGTTAGTAAAGGAACTATGTTCCAACCTACCCGGGTTAGGTAAGGGATCTACTGGGGGCAAGCCCCATCGCGAAGTAGATTGCCTCAGCACTTCTATGGTGAGGATTGATCCGTTCTTTCTAGCCATAGAGACTTGGGGTATCACTTATGGTGATTAATGCCCTAAGTATAAAAATCCAGCAAGCTTATAAAACCAGTCAAAGAAAGTAAGAAAGTTGTTATTTATTAAAGTATGTCACAAAATGATTTTTGAGAAGTAAAGAGTTATAGTATGTTGCTAATATAAAGTTTTGAATGAAGATATTTTTGCAAGGTATGATATGTAATGATTCTTAAAAGTAAAGAGCTATGGTATGACATTATTATAAAACTTTGAAAGATGTTTTATGTCATAAGTTTTATATATAAAGGTTGGAAAAGAAGTTAAAAGTTTGAGTCTAAAACTCATGTAACTCACGAGACAATTTTTGTCTTACGTATTCTATTTTTATGCCATGTATTCCAGGTTAAATGCTACGCTATAATTAATGAAGTTTAGCTGGAGTGGAGCCCACATAGCTCCTATCTTGGACACAAGGTTTAATCCTTTTCTTGCTTACTATGGTTAATTTGGTATGGATTTGTAACACCCACAGTTTTAAATATGCAAATAATCGGTTTTTGTTAAACCGTATTTTTGTATTCAAGTATTTATACGAAAAACCATAGTATTTACAAACAGTAGAAATGGGGTGTCACAAGTTGGTATCAGAGCCATAGTTTAAGCGAATTAGGATTGGCTTGTTCCACTCCTAGGCTTAAACTCGTGCTATAGGAATGTTAGTTCATGAAAGTATACTATATGATGTCTTAATTGACTAAGATATTACGCATCATTTAATATATGTATATATATATAACTTTAAGAAATGTTTAGCTAACGCTTTGATTGAGCAAAAGTTTGACTGTTAAGAAAATGGTATGATATTTTCCATAACTGTTTATATTTATTAAAGACTATGTATATAAAGTAGTAAGATTTCTAGTAATGATCACCATGTACTTGTAATGGTGTTATGTATTAAAAGAATCAGTGTCCCATGAAACTTTGTGGTAAAAGCAGAATCAATATGTATAGGTGATTATGGTAATATGGGCCCGTATTATCATAATCACAGGATATGTATTGAGACTGGTGGAACCGTAAAGGAATTATGGTAGTCTGGTGAGTAAGGTTGTGAAGAGAGTAATAAGAATAACATAGAGGTTATATGCCTATTTAATAAGTATTAAAGGTTAATGCAGTGGATATATACCACTTAATATGACAAGGTAAAAGAAATTAATAAGATAGTTAATACTCTTGAGACAATATGAAAGGAACCAGTAAAAGAGACATGGCTAGAAGGTATAAACATATTGGATATGTTAATGGAGTATACAGTACAAATATAAAAGAAAGAGTATAACTAAAAATTTCGTTGTCTAACGGAAACGAATTATGATTATAGAATAAAGATAAAAGTAGTGTCACTACAGTGACCAAAGAAAGAAAGATTGGAAAATAATATTAATAATAAATAAAAGTAGTAACACATCGATACATGTGACCCATTACTATAACTTTATAGTAATACATTAAGAAAAGTTTACAGAACTAGTAGCCTAAACTGAAGAATCAGAAGGAAGCGAAAAAAGATCATCTACACTCCACTCTTTATCATCTGTAGGTCGACTTGTACCTTCTTGAGGCTTTGGAAGGGGTATGTTTTCAGTTATTGGAGGAGGAGCTCCAAGGTGTGGGGTCTCGATAGGGTTGGAACCCGTAACCCCATGAGTATGGGCTAAAAGTTGACTCGTTTGAGGAGTGTGTAAGTGGGGAAGTGATGAGGAAGGGTTCCAATTTGGAACCAGCTGGGGGTAGCTATAAGAAGGAGGAAACCCGGCTAGGTTACCTACAGAGCCTCCAAAATTATCCTCACTCGCATGCTCGAGTAAACCAGGATTAATACTGCTTGTACCAGAATTAGATGGCAGAGGTTGCTGCTGTGTATGAGTTCTTGATGAAGTTTCCCCCTTTTCCAGAAATTTTCTTTTCTTATATTCAACCTTATGAGCAGCTTGTATCAGTTTCTTTGTGCCGTCTGTTAGACCCGATTGTGATCCTTCAAGTATTGCTTCTTTCTCCCTTTTTAGGTTGGGTAATAAATCTCTCGATAATCCTGCTGCTCCACTAAACTCGTTACTGAATTCCTGTGACATAAATAACTTTAGTAATTGCAGCATTATGATAAAAAAAAAATTGTAATTCCTTACCTCAACACGATCAATAAGAGTTTGTAGACTCTTAAGTTGTCGTTGTGGCCAATGATCGATACCTAAATCTCTACAGCGTTTTTTTAATTGTGTCGTTCCAATGTTGAGTTCTTTCGCAGCTTTCTCAATTGGTTCATTAAAGTGTTCAGCTATTATTTCTTTACTTAATGAGTGTCTGAAACCTCTTCTACTGCCAGCTACTGTGGTTGTCGGAGCTGAAGGATTGAGTTCAAATGTATTATTATTAGTATTTGGGATCATTTGAACATGATCCTGATTTTCTGAACCAAAGATGGATATTGATTCATTAAAATCAGTAGCTTCTATTGGTGGTAATTGTACGTTTTCAATCATGGACTCAGGATTTTGAAATTCTTCTAGTTTCCTCTGAATCACCTGAAGGTGATTTTGATACTGAAAACCAACCCCAAGTTCGGGATTCACTTCAATATTTATGTTATGAGTAGTTTGTAATTGATTGTCATTTTGAATGTCAGCCATGAATTCTTGATTCATGGGGATGATCTCACTACTCGTTGAGGGTACGTCGATGAATGGATTGTAACCAGATAAAGTATCCACAGATGGGTCTACATACAACAATTATCAGATGATAAAACAAAATTGAATATTCATAAAAGCAATCATTTAAAAGAATTTAACCTGGTAGAAGGTGTGGAGTTTGATCAAGTACATGGTCTAAAGATACATTCACCGGATCGTCTAAGTTGATGTTTAGCTCGGGAGAAATTTCTGGCTCATCGTTGAGTAGCTCTATAGATAGTATATCTGGAAGACTGTATCATAATTCAAAAATCAAACAAAACATTAGAAAGAAAAATGAAAAACAAATAATGGATGTTTAGAATGTTAAAGTCACCGAACTCCTGTAAAGATGTCTGATCTGAAGGACCCTCTCCTTGCGGAAAACCAGGTCCAGGGTTTGAAAGATCGCCCATTGAAGATCTGTTTTCCATGACTCAGCTTTAAATATGTGTTCGTATATGAACAATCTAGTGATAGAAGAGAATGAGACTGAAAATGAACGTGGAAATAAATGATGCTACTTACGTGTATATATATAGCATTTTGCAGCTGGAACCGAAAGGACGTATGTAATTGAAAGGACACTTTACGTTCTTATTACCAAAATTCAAACCATCTACAGTGGATGCGACTCTCCACTACCCTGAGTGCCGGTTAATTTTCAAAATTTGCTGCTAGACTCTAGTGATAAAGGGATATTGATGAGATTTTTTTGGAATAAAGGTGAATATAATGGTGTCGTTTACTGATTACTTTAATACAGACTGATGAACGCTGTTGATCAATAGTGATGTGATATCACATAAAAACAAAGTGTTGGACTTTAGGCCTAATGGGCTAAAGTTTAACTTATTTGGGCTCATGTCGTTGGGCTAGTAGTTATGGGCAAGTTAATAAACCAACATAAAAATGAAATATGGGCTAATGTATTCACAGACTTTTAATCTTGTGGAATTATGGACTAATGAAAGTTTCAACCCAAATTACCTATTGTCTTGGTGTTGAATTTCGAGGACGAAATTCTTATAAGTGGGGGAGATTTGTAACACCCGTTTCCCAATTCTTTATTTTTAGCAACTAAGTATTTATTTTAACGAAAAATAAATAATAATATTGATAATAAAAGAAAATAATGGAAATAATGTTTTTTTAGATTGGAAATTTTAGTAGAGGGTTTATGTCATATTTATAAACTTAAATTTGTTGGAATAAATGGGAAATTGGGGTTAAAATGAAAAGATTAATTCTTAAACTTTAAAAATTAATATGTAAACATCTATAAGGATTTGGGAAAAAGTCATCAAGAAGGCTTTTGTAGATTTTGATGAAATAAGACTATAGGAAAAAGATTCATATCATTTGGAGTTATACTGAAGAAATTATGATAGGTCAAAGAAGACCAAAAAGTGACAAAAATGGCCGATAACACATGTTTGAAGGACTGTATCGAAAAATCTATAATGATTCAGACTTAAGTCAGTAGAATAAATTTGTTAAGCTCATTTTCTACTTTCTAAATGTATAAAGTTTGTAAATTTTGGATGTCGTATGAAGGAGTTATGCCCTGATAAAGTTGTGGAAAAATGAAGGGGTAACGCAGAAATATTTCTAAGTCTGGAAATATGGGCTTTTTAGTCATTTCCATTTAAAACCAGTCCTGGGTTTCCCTAATACCTGTGGGCTGCTATTTCTTATCAAAACAAGTAAAAATAATTTGAAATGAGAAGAAAAGAGAGAGAATGGAGGACATGAGATTGAAGACCCGAGAGAGAGAGATGGTGTGTGAAGCTTGGAAAGATCGAGAAGGAATGGAGGGGAGGGACTGCAGGTTGCTGCTAGAATCAAGGGGAAAGAAAGGGTAGAGAGAGGTAAAATATTTTCTCCTCTCTTTTGTTCTAACCGATCAAACACCCACCACAATTTTATATGCTTGTGTGTATGTTCTTGGGTAGCATGTTGTCTAAGCTTAAGGAAGTGTATGGGATTTCTATTTTCAGAGTTTCTTTTGAAGTCCTTTCAGACCTTATAAGGTCTTAATGAGGTTCTTGATGGGTTTGGAGTTGAAAACTCTACCTTCAATGTTAGTTGATGTAAAGATTGGGTATTCACTGTTTTTGACTCATCTTGTTAAATCAATGATAAATCGTGTGAGTGTCCATTTAGCGTGATATCTATATCTATAGAATGGTATTTGAGTCTAGTTTATGCATCCAGAAGGCCTTGTCCAAATTCGTTTGTTAGGTTTGGTTAATATTGCAATATTCACTGCTTGGTTTAAGTTCTGTCAGATTTGATCCCTGTTTTGAGAAATTCATTATAAATTGTACAAAAATCGGTTGGGGGCAAGACCAGTGGCATTACTTCATTTTTGAAGTCTAGTTTGTGCTTACCAAATTTCAGAGTTCAGTTCTTAACCCATTTTGATCGATTAATATTTCTTCAAGGGTGGTTCAGTGGGTGAACTGATTGTATTAGTCAACTTTGGGGATTTTTCTTTTATTCTTGGAAAAATGCAAATGACTTGAGGTCAGGCCCTGTAATCTTGTACTTGGGTCTAATATGTGCAGGATTTTTCTTAGAATTTATGCTGAACAGATCCTTGGTAGAATGTGGCAATCTTTGCAACCTGTTCTGGATTTAACATATTTTGATACCCAATCTTGGTTAATTCATATAAATTAGAGGAAAAATAGTTAATGCATGGTCCTTACATCCCTGGAAAGGTAAAGAGATGAGCTAGGTGAATGTCAAAATATATCCTTGATTTGTTGAGGTTACGATGAGCTTAAGTGGTCATAAACAGACTTTCTGTTTTGGGGTTAAAAACTGAAAATAAATATAATAAATGTTTTAATTCCACAAGTACATAATTAAGGTATGGCTTAATTATTATGTCATATAATAACTTAATATACATTATAGGAGTATAAGGTGTGCGGTTTTAAGCTTGGTTGGAATTGCGGAGTTACCGCACGGATTTCTACATTGCCGACTCGAGGTGAGTACATGCAGTATTTTTACCCATTCTGGGGTACATGGCAAGTAAGTATTTTACAAGATTTCTTATAAAATCTTATATGTGAAACTATATGCAAGAGTTTTATTTTTAACTTGTTGGTGAAAGTTTAATGTTATAATTGAAGATATGTTTTAGTCTATGAACCCATTATGTGAAATTATGTTTTGGTCTATGAACCAATTATATGAAGGTATATATATTTTGAGTACATGTTTGAAAGTATGATTTGGCATTAAGCCTAAAATGTTATATAGACATGTTTTAAACATAAGGTTTAGTTTATGTGAAATGAAAGTTATAAATTCGGCATCTAGCCATAAAGATAGAAAGTAATGAAGTTTGGCGTTTAGCCACAAGTTATATGTAAGTAAGTAATATTCAAGCAAGCAGAAAATGTTTTGTATGACTGGTAATTGTAGCAAGCAGCGTTAGTAAAGGAACTATGTTCCAACCTACCCGGGTTAGGTAAGGGATCTACTGGGGGCAAGCCCCATCGCGAAGTAGATTGCCTCAGCACTTCTATGGTGAGGATTGATCCGTTCTTTCTAGCCATAGAGACTTGGGGTATCACTTATGGTGATTAATGCCCTAAGTATAAAAATCCAGCAAGCTTATAAAACCAGTCAAAGAAAGTAAGAAAGTTGTTATTTATTAAAGTATGTCACAAAATGATTTTTGAGAAGTAAAGAGTTATAGTATGTTGCTAATATAAAGTTTTGAATGAAGATATTTTTGCAAGGTATGATATGTAATGATTCTTAAAAGTAAAGAGCTATGGTATGACATTATTATAAAACTTTGAAAGATGTTTTATGTCATAAGTTTTATATATAAAGGTTGGAAAAGAAGTTAAAAGTTTGAGTCTAAAACTCATGTAACTCACGAGACAATTTTTGTCTTACGTATTCTATTTTTATGCCATGTATTCCAGGTTAAATGCTACGCTATAATTAATGAAGTTTAGCTGGAGTGGAGCCCACATAGCTCCTATCTTGGACACAAGGTTTAATCCTTTTCTTGCTTACTATGGTTAATTTGGTATGGATTTGTAACACCCACAGTTTTAAATATGCAAATAATCGGTTTTTGTTAAACCGTATTTTTGTATTCAAGTATTTATACGAAAAACCATAGTATTTACAAACAGTAGAAATGGGGTGTCACACACATTATGCATCAAGGAATTATGGAACATGAGTTTTGAGGTTTTTAGATATACCTGAGCTTTCAAAATTTTTTGACCTTGGAGCGTCTTCCAATCTTTCTGCGATTGTATCCGATTCTGTGGATTCCCAGCTTAAGACATATCCAGACGATCTGGATCGTTTCTTGCTGCATCTTCCCACTGGACTTAATCCAGAAGTAGCTGAACCATTGGAGCTATGCCTGTCCAAAAGTGACTCGTATAAAGTCAACAGTGGACGTATTTCCATTAAGTTCTTTTTCTGGTCTTCCTTTCTATACGTCTGAAAGAACAAATCATACTTACTGGTCAGTGAAGCGAGCAGAGTGTTAACACTCGACTCCTGACTCATGGAATAACCAAGTTTGTACAATTCGCCTATGTACGCTTCAATCTGAAGAACATGCGAATCGATGCTACTTCCTTCTTTTAACTTGCACTCTGCAAGTCTTTTGAAGATCCTAGCTCATTCCTCTTCAACCGGTTTTTGGAACTTTTCCTCAACCGATTGCATTAACTCATATGGCCCCAAGGATTCAAAATCCTTACGGAACTCGGGGCCAATGGTCAATAGCATGAGGTCACGAATCTTTTCGGATTCATCAACTAATAAGTCATGCTTATCATAAAGGCTCTTTATGATGACTTGTTTCGATGGAACCGGGATCGGATACTCGGTGAGATGTGGCTTGCCAGCAATTCCGAGAGCCAGTCTCCAATTGCGAAGTCATTCCTTACTATTAAGGCCAGTCAGCCTTTCCATTTTTAGCAGGTGCTTTCTGATGCTCTCAGAAATGGGTGAAGGAGGAGAGGGAGGAGAATATACACTTGATTCAGACATCTACAATAAACAAAATTTTATTAGTTTAATTAATCCTTTTTAAATAGTTACCCAATATATTATTTATTAAGGCTAGGACCCAAAATGCCCCAACTATGGTGTGAAGAGGGATGCCGTAATCACAACATAATGGTCATTAAGGTAGATAATACACTTATCAATTTCATCTTATGAAATTCCTAGATCTGTTGAGACACATTGAACTGTTTAATGGCATGTTTAGTCTCGGATGTGCCCCACTGTTTGTGACTGGGATGCCGAGGATCACAAACCGGGTGTGAATAACCATGCAAATTCGCTCGGTACTCTCGAAGTCAATTGTCATCTCTAATTAACGTGCCGGTTAACCACACACGCTCCGTTAATAATGACAAAATCGAGAAACCCATTGCAAGTATTTGCGGGCCCCAGTTGGCATGCCGGTAAACCACACACGCTCCACCAACGTTCCACAACGTGCAATGTGCAATTCCATGGATTAGCACCAATTCACATTTTTATCCTAAAGTAACTAGATTGGGTTTTGTTTAAGGTTCTAGTACTTTCAATTATAGCATTATACTTTTAAGAGGCTTAACGGTTCTATCAAACCCGTTCGGCTAACGACACTCGACTGACCAGGAGAGCGGTGGGTAAGAGTGGATACCCATTAGACTGACATTGTATAGTCAGTCACCTTATACCCTCTTTAGAAGACAGTTTTGTGAATGAGGCCTACTTGCGGTAAGACTAACCAATTTTCTTATATATAAATTATTAACTTTTAATCATAAATATATAAGATATATTTTAATCTTATTAAAATATTTTAGATTTAGTTTTCTAAGAATTTTCGTGAATTTATATGTATTTTTCGAAAATTTTAATTATATCTTTAATCTGATTTAATTTATCTTTTAATTAACAATTAATTAAATTAATTAAATCTAATAAGGGAATCACAAAAATTAATCAAATTAATTTTCCTAACCTTCCCCTTTAATTCGAAATCTAGCAAGCATGGGAAAGGGTTCCAGTTATTTAATTATCAAAAAATTACCAAAAATAACAACCAACTATACATGGCAAGCAAAAATTTCGTAGAAAAGGAAGGGGAGGCTAGGGTTTCCAAACCCTAGCCGCCAACATGAAACCCTGGCCACACAAGGGATGATTTTCGATCACCCTTATGATCATACAAACAGTTTATATCAAATTCACAAGAAAACAAGCCTAAGCTCTGATACCACTGAAGGGTTTTCTAGCAAACAATGAACAAATAATTACTTATGGTTCACATGCAACCCTAGAAAGATCTATGTTTTCTTCTATGAAGATAATAAACTAAAACCTAAGGCCAATAATAATTTCTAAAGATCAAATGAAGAATAACCAACATTTTGATCTTATGATCCTTGAAGCTAGCAGCACAAGTGTCCTGCCTCAAATGGTGTCACACCCAAGCAATGGAGAAGATAGTCCAGCAGAGTAATTCTGGTTCAAAAGTGGCGCAGAAAAAGGGGAGCCAGGAGGTTCCTTTTATAGCCTCCAAGGGTTACATCTGAAACCCTAGAGGAGCCTCCTTAATAGGCAAGCCTGTTGACCATTTGGACCAAGGCTTCTAAACCCTAATTAGGGTTTTCGCCAACTATGGAGTTCCCTCCATATTGGCGCCAACTTTGGCCCCTGGCTACTGGCTTGCCAGTTATTCAACTATTGAATAAATACAAACCAGTCCCTGTACTTTTAATTAATTAATTTAATCACTAAATTAAATCCAATTAATTTAAATATATTAATAAACTATTTAATTAATTCTATTGATTTATTAAACAATTAATAAATCAACCTTTTACTCTACTGAACTCTATCCTAACCTCCAGCTATGAGGGCAACCCAAATGGACTTTGCTTCAATTAACAAGATAAATATAAATATAAAGTCATGACTTAGACACCTAATCCAACAACATACATCTTATGTTCTAGAAAGCATCAACAACATTAAACACTTAAACTTTTTTCCGCGCTGGCGTCGACTGGCGCTACACACTGTGTCTTCAATTCACCGTTCATCAAACTTATTTCTTTTGTAAAAATGTTTTAAGAAAATTCTTAAGCCTCAACTTGAGTTTAAAACTCACAAAAATGAGCCTGATTCTCTCAAGCTGTTCTCTGATACCAACTTGTAACACCCCAAATTTTATATTAAATTAAAAAAATTTTATCAACTTTTCATTAGAAAAATCATTATAATTTAAATACATAAAACACCTATCAAAATAATAATTCATGTCAACCGGAATTTATCATGAGCAAACATCAGCGAAAACATCAATCAAAAATAAAAATCCCAAAAAGAAGCAACACATTGTATATGAGTCACGTCTTGCCATCATTGGTACCCGATGAACCTGAAACAATAGTTTTATAGGGAAATGTTAAGCACACATCTTAGTGAGTTTCTACACAGACAAAGTACATCCAACAAACATGCTTTACCATAAGTAGAGAACACAACACAATGCACCCAGTAACAACTATCTACCCCACACTGTATGATGAGCCGTGCCATATTTCTCAGCACCTTGAGCCGTGCATGCAATCTTGCTAGTGCATCTTGCTAACTGCTCAGCACTCTCGGTTGTTTATACAATCTTGCTTTGTGCATCTTGCCGATAAATCTTGCTCTACACACAACCATCTACCTACTCCATACTGAATGATGAGTCGTGCCATCTTGCTCAGCACCTTAAGCCGTGCATGCAATCTTGTCAGTGCATCTTGCTGACTGCTCAGCACTCTCAGCCGTGTATACAATCTTGCTCTGTGCATCTTGTGGGGCAATCTTGCTCGGTACACAATCATCTCGCATACTATAGGAACACACTAACCTAATATCACACACCCACATAATCACACACACTATACATTCCACAATAAACAAGTTAGCAACAAAACATAACAACAACACAACCACAACAAAGGATGAGTGATAACAGTACATAGTGAGAAACTCACCTTATAAGTAGCAGTAGATAACACACATGCAAGGTAGTACTCAGAGACCCTCCTTCTTCTCAGAATTAAGTACTTTTGGGATTTATTTGAACAAGTTATTTAAGCATTGAAAGGTATGAACATGTTTTTATTGTTGTGAGATTTAAAATCAGTTCGTGATAATCTTTCTCATGTCATTGTTCTATTTTCATTAATAAGGGGTGTCATGGAGAAAAAATTAACACAAGTCATTCTTGATTGGTTTAGAAAATGCCTCTTGAATTCTATCAATATTATCATGGAAGTAGTAAGGATATGCGGAAGTCTATTCATGTTAGTTTTTTAATTTTAATCTTTATCTTCACAAATCCACATTTTTCCATATTCATTATTCAACTTTGGTTAATGGGCCATTATGATGATTCTTATTACCTAATTACTTGGAATCATAGAATTGTTTATTTAACTTTCGTGATGACCATTTACCGGTTATTGAAGAAACAAGTTGATGTGAGATGCTTTCATTCTAACATGTAGGCTAGATGGACATGTAATGTATATATAAGCCCTTGAGGAAGGTGATGTTGGTTTTTTGGAATGTACGAGTTATGGTAGATGCCATTTTTGGTATTATTAGAATGAGATTTTACGGTATTGGATTAACGCAAAATATGCATGTATTTTCATTTTAAGCAGAAAATGGTATAATACTTTCGTAATTATGCTACTTTTATTTTTAAGGCAAAAATGCATGCTACTTTTTGTTTTTAAGTCTAACAATAAAATGTTACTCTCTTTGTTATTGATTTTCATATATTGTAATGAATATGTACCCAAAAATGACATACAATCAATTTTACAAAATTTTGCTTAAACTTTCGCCGAAATGTGGGATCTTAAAACCCTCGTTGTGAATAAATTAATTCCTATGATTATACCAAAGATGGTCATTCCGGTAACTCTACCATCCAAGTTACATTGCAACCAATCTCGAAATGAATTATTACTTCTGCTCCTTCATAACATAATTATTTAAGCATAGTTTAAGAACTGAGATTGCCACTTTGGTTTTTAAGCCTAACCAAACCGAAACAAAAAAAAAAACTAAAATTGGGAAAACCCAAACCGAATGGTTTTAAAAAAAAACAATGACTTCAATTTTCGGTTTGATTTCGACCAAAAACTGAACTGAATTGCAACGTACTCATCCCTAACCATCGCTAACTTTAGTTCCATTAGGTTTGGTTTTGATTCAGATTTTGTTCACCACTAATGATTTTTGGTCTAATTTGACACATTTTATACTTTAGGGTCTAATTTAGCATGACTTGAACTTTAAGGTCTAATTTCAGTTGTTTTGAAGTATATGCAACTGTGAAACTTGATATAGCCCGTTATGACGGCTAAATCGATACATTTTGAAAACTTTAGGGTCTAATTTAGCATACCGTTTACATTTACATGACTAAATGGTGAGAAACTCAATACGTCCATGCTAATTTTATCATTAATTCTACTTATAATCAAGAATCAAAGATAATACACACTAAAAAAACAGGACATATTAAAAAGAGATAATGATTTGTAAGAGTATAAAGTATGACTTATGGGTACGATTAGTCACATTTTTTTGTCTATCATACATCCTTTTTGGTAAAACTTTTTGTTTAAATTATGCCACATTAAACTGGCTATTATCTGTTAAATCGACTATCTATCTCGTGCAAGATTGTTGGGGTCTTCAGTCATGTTCTCCCGTCGGTTATGGAAAGAATTTGTTTTAATGCATGAGTTAAAAAACACAATGAATTGATAAAATTAGATTACATAATCTCCGGTCATATTCACCAATTCAGATCTAGATAATCTCTTCAAAATGGAAATTCAAAAACCGAAAATGGAAATTCAAAAACCGAAGATGAACATGGTTCATATTTGGACCATTAACTTTAGATGTTAAATCGAAAGAAAGTAATGAATATATTAAAAAATGGAAATCCAAACCCAAATACTTATAAAAAACCAAAGATCTGAATTGAAACACCCCTTGTATGGGCAATTTGAAATAGACATTTGAACTAAGTTCACATTTTCTATTAATAATAATCATTTAAGGAAACAATTTTTGAATAATGGTCCCAAACAGTCAAGTCATTAACATTTAAATGTTTGAAGTGTAAAGGCGCATACAAGAGTGTAACAACTTAATTAAAAAACAATAGTTTTAAGTAGGGTGAGCAGCGGAACAGGGTACCCGCTTTCAAAACCGGAACCGCCGGAACCGCCTTAAGTGGTTTCGGTTCCGGTTCCTAAAATGGTGGAACCGTCTGAAACGGTTCTGATTCTCATTTTTTACGAAACAGCTACCCGCCGGATACCCGTCATTTAAAAAAAACTTTACACACACTATTACAAAGTCAAAAACACGTAATACAAATCAATTTTTTCGAAGTTATAAACAAATTTCTTTTATGGATGATTTATTTTGGCATATATAACCGGACTTTTGAAATCGGAAATAACAAAAAGAATTATAATCATGACTTGTAACATAACCGAATATATATTCTTGAGTCTGCTTTCGTGTTTAGCCAAAGATATTTTTTAAGGCCATCTAGTTTAAATGTTGTTCAACAAAAAGAATTATAATCATGACTCGGGTACCTTGTTTCGGAACCGGAACCGCCGGTTCGGGTTCCGGTTCCTAAAATTTAAGAACCGCTTAGACCGGTTCCGGTTCCAATTTTATAGGAACCGCCGGTTCCGGTTCCTACCAAATTAGGTGGGTACCCCCCTATGCTCACCCCTAGTTTTAAGTAAACAACATTTGTTGAATGCATTTTATACACCATTTTTGGACCATTTTTTCTACTATTTGTCATGCATTTTAGTTAATTTAATGCATTCTCATCTATCTTTCGGGGACACTTTCACTTTCAGGGTTTGTGTTGGTTTTTGCAGGTACATCAAGGTTTAGAGCAAGGAAGCTTGGAGAACCAGAGTAGGAGGCTAAATCATGGGAGCATTAGGACCTTTGGAGCGCTTAGAATGCATTTTGGAGGCAAGAGGAAGCTTATGGAGCGAACCGGAACCATTTCAAGCAAAAGAAGTGCATGAAAAATTGAAAACTGCAAAACACACGGGGCGTGTGTTTTACACAGCCCATGCCAGAATGTCCCTAGATGAGAAGCTACAAAACAAACGGGGCGCGTTTTTTTACACGACTCGTGTCAGAATGTCCCAAATGAGTGATCTAAAACACATGACCCGAGTAAAAACACACGGGTAGTGTGTCACGCAGAAAACTGATTTTTGGAAGTTACTTTTCCACGATTTAAAAGGCCAATTATGGTTCATTTGGGAGACATACGCACCCCAGGAGGTCCAGAAGCAGTTACTATCGAAGATTTTGTTAAGAATCACTTGGAAACGTTAACTTCGTTCAAAATTATCATTTGTAAGTCGGATTTGAACATCAGTTTCTTATTTTTTTCTTGATTTCAGTTTAGCCATGTGTGGCTAAACCCTTTTCATTCTGGTGCTGTTTGATACTCGTCTTTTGTGGTTTAATCATATGATTTGATGTTTGTTCATGTTTCTATATAGTAATTTTGGTTTTTTGCTTTATTTAATGTTTGCTTTTATATTCGATTCATAAATTAGGGTTTGCTTCATTCTTGTTAGTCAACTCATAAAATTCGTAATTGTTTTGTGAATTGATCTTAAGTAAAGAATTAATTCCGTATCGGGGTTAACTTTGGTGTAAACCTAAATAACATGTTTTTATGCTTCCGAGCTTGTGAGAAGTATTGGGTGTTGTTGGGAACATTCACATAAAACTTAATGCAATATTTCAATTCTAATCAAAGGGCTTGTTTAGGTTTTAATTAGAAATGTCATGTTCAATTCAAAGAGCTTGTTTTGATTAAATAATTTTGATGAATGGGTAGTACTAGAGCTTGTTAGTACTTCCCAGTACCAACTTAGATAGAACTTCACATGACATCATTTATCGATTAAATCATATTATTGCTTATGTGCAAAACGAAACCGAACCTTACTTAATATTGACCTTCGGATGAAGAAAAAGGCAAAAGTGTGTTTGGAGGTGGTTTGTAGTACTTTGGGTTGGGCGATTTGGTCTTTTCGGAATAGGTCCTTGTTCGATAAGAGTAAGCCTCTTAAGGCGGCTTTATGGGATTTCATTCAATCTTAATCGTTTCTTTAGGTTTGTGCTAGGTTCCTTACTCTTAGGATTTCTTGGTGTGATTGGGTGTCTAATCCTAATGTAATTATTACTTCTTTGTAATTTTTGCTAGCGTTTTTCTAGCCTTTTATTTAATATTATGTCGCCGTTCAAAAAAAAAAACTAGCGTCCACGATTGTCTTATCCGGTTACCCTTTCTGTTCATCTGGATGAAAAAAGATCAGCGAATCGACCTAATGCTTAACTCCTGATCACAAAGGGAGACCAGTTTTATATTGTTCGCCTATGTATCCCTTAATCTTGGGAACATGCAAACTGGTGCTACTTCTTCTAGCTTGCAACTTCAAGCTCTTTGAGTATCCTAGTTCGTTCCTTTTCAACCAGTTCTCGGAACCTTTCCTCAACCAGCTGTGCTAACTTATCTGACCCCAGGAATTCTAAATCCCTACGGAACTCGGGGTCAATGATCAATAGCATAAGGCAACGAACTTCCTTGGACTCAATAGTCAAGGAGTCATGCTCATCACAGGCTGCTGTGTGATGCCATGTTTGGGAGCGGACACTCAGTCGGATGTGGTTCGCCAGCAAAACTAATAACTGTTCTCTAATTGCAAAACCATATCACACAGTCAAGGCCAGTCAGCCTTACCATATTTAACAGGTGCTTTCTGAAGCTCTCAGAAATTGGTGAAGGAGGGGAAGGAGGAGAATGACACTTTCTTCAGATATATATAAAATTTGAATTTATTAGTTTAATTTATCATTTTAAATAATTACCCAATTTATTATTTAACAAGGCTAGGATCCAAAATACCCCAACTATGCTGTGAAGAGGGATGCCGTAATCACAACACAGTGGTCATTAAGGTAGATAACATTTATCAATTTCAGTCTTATGAAATTCCTACATCTGTGAGATTCATTGAACTGTTCAATGACATGTTTAATCTCGGAAATTCCCCACCGTTTGCGACTGGGATGCCGAGGATCACAAACCGGGTGTGAATAACCATGCAAATTAGCTTGGTACTCTCGGGGTTAATTACCATATCAAATTTGATGTGCTGGTTAACCACACACGCTCCATCAACAATGATAACACCCGAGAAACCCATTGCCACTCTTTATGAACCCTTATTGGTGTGCCGGTAAACCACACACGCTCCACCAACGTTTCATAAAGTGCAATGTGCAATTTCATGGATTAGCATCAAATTCACATTTTTGCTAAAGTAACTATATTGGGATTTTTTTTGTAAGGTGTTCTAGTACTTTTATCATTATACTTTTAATGATTAAGCGGTCCTGTCAAACCCGTTCGGCTAACGACACTCCACTGATCAGGCGAGCGGTGGGTGAGAGTGGACACCCATTAGACCGCCATTTTAAAGGCAGCCTCGTTATACCCACTTTATAGATCAGCTTCGTGAATGAGGCCTACTATTGATTTGACTAACCAATTTATCTTATACATATAGTATTAACTTTTAATAACATATATAAGATGTATTTTAAAACCCTTTAAAATGTTCAAGGTTTATCTTTTAATTTTTTCCAAATTTAACTATCAAATTTAAAATTAAATTAAACCTTTTAAATCCGATTTAATTATCTTTTAATTAACAATTAATTAAATTAATTAAATCTTGATATTTTAAACCTTTTAAAATATTTTTCTGGATTTTATCTTTTAATTTTCACAATTTCTTAAAATTAAATTAAATCCTTGAATTATCTTTTAATTAACAATTAATTAAATTAATTCAAATGTAGATAGGTTTTCCAAATTAATTAAATTAATTTAAACCTATCTTAAACCCCTAATTTTCGAAAAACAAATAATGGGTTTAAGGTTATCCATTTAATTAAACAATCAAAGTTACCAAAAATAGAAAACCTCCTAAAACCCTAATAGGCATTTTCGAAAATACTAAGGGGGGGGGGGGGGGGGTTGGGGGGATTAGGGTTTCCAAAACCCTAATCCTAGAAATCGATCCAAACAATAATTAGGGTTTATAAGCTTTAAACCATAATTTTAGGAAAACTATTACAACAATTCAACAAGAAAACAACAAAATGCTCTGATACCACTTAAAGGTTTTCTGTAAATCTATGAACTAAAACCCTAAGTTCACATGCAACCTAGATTAGATCTATGTTTTCTTACTTTGAACATGTAATTAATTCCTAAAGGCCAAACAAAAATTAACTAAAGAATAAAATCAGATAAACTAACCTTTAGGTTTTCTTGGAAGCAAAGCAGCACAAGTGTCCTGCCTCAAATGAGATCACACCCAGGGAGCCAGAGGATAGTGGACGAAAATTCTAGAGAGAGGAGGAGTCAAGAATGGCGCAGAATAGGGTTCCCCTGGACCCCTATTTATAGTTTTCCAAATGGTTGCATATAAGCCTTTAGAGATAAACCTTTTTGAATTCAAATAAGATAAACCTTTATCTTACAATTCAAAACCTTGTTTATCCTAATCTTATTTTAGAAAATCATGGATTATCTTATCCATATTTTCGCCAACCACCGGCTGCCAAAATTGTCACTTACTCAACTATTGAATAATTACAATTCAGCCCATGCACCTTTAATTAATCAAATTAATCACCAAATTAAATCCAATTAATTCCAGATTAATTTCTAATTAATTACTATAGTTTCTAATTAATATATTATCACTTTAATATATTAATAAACTATTTATTCAATTCCTATTGATTTATTAATCACATAATAAATCAACCTTCCTCTCTACCGAACTTTCTACCAAACCTCCAGCTATGAGGGCAACCCAAATGGACTTTGCTACTACTAATTAGGTAAATACAAATTATTAGTCATGGCTTAGACACCTAATCCAACAATAAGATCAACCCTCACCTACAACAACCAAAATCATCATGTAACTATAACAACTAAATGCATAAAATGGCAACGTACTTTCATTTATTTGTGTGTTATAGCATTTTACTTTCATTCTTCACTATAACATGATTGTATTTACCGATTGGATTCAATCCAATATTGTTATAATTTGTAGTTTTTTGAAAGTACAAGGATGTAATAAGAAAAAATGAAAATAAGAGGCTACAATAAACATATATGAAAGTAAGATGCTAAAGAAATTACATCTGCAATTCCATCAAGGTTAAAACGTCGTGTTCCATTAGCCATAGTAGAACAAACATCCGAGAAAGAAGATGTCTAAAATCTTAAGATATATGAACATAGTCTGCGATCTTGTATTGAACAACCATTATTCGCTGAGAAAAAAAAATAAAATAAAAGAAGTCCAAAGCCAAAGTCTGTCAACAGTAAAAATAGGTTAGAAAAAGAATAAAAACACTAACTTGAATTGTCTTCCTAAAGTTTTTGGGATCTTCTTGATCTTCAAAAGGGTATGCTCCCACCAGCATCACGTAAAGTGTCACTCCACATGACCAAACATATGCTGTCTAAAAACCACAAACCAAAATTTGCAAACCCCAAAACATGGTATTTTAAAGTCTACATGTAATTTAAAAATAATAAAGAATTTAGATCATCAACAAATCACAAATTATGACAGTGAAAATACTTTACCTTTCCATCATATTCTCTACGAGAAAGAACCTCAGGAGCAATGTATGCAGGGGTGCCAACTGTGGATTTTGGTCTGAGTACAACAGAGATGACTGTATGACAACTAAAACCATCAACATATGATTTTAATTACAAAATAAGTTTAATCATGGACACATGATGAATACCTTTGAGTAGCCAAAATCACAAATTTTCAGCCTTGGTGCAGGGCTTCCGTCTAATAGAGTGTTTTCAAGCTTCAAATCTCTATGGCAGATTTGCTGCACAACAGTTGGCGCATAACTTCATACAATTAAACTACATTGATCATATAAAACTGAAAATACAGTTGCTATTCTTTTATACCATGAAATGGCAGTAGTGAACACCTAATATAAGCTGTTGGAAAAAGTGTCTCACCTAAAATATTGACCAATTATATCAATATAGCGAGGATCTAAAGCTAAAAGAAGTGATCTCAATTAGGAAAATTTGTTTTCACTTGTTATATTTTTATGACCTCGTCTTCACTGAATCTTCCAACATTACAAATCCTCTCAAAAAGCTCCCCTCCTGCAGCATACTCCATGACAATAGCAAGGTGGGTGGGAGTGAGTACTACCTACAAAACACCGTATATATATGATGTAAAATACAATCCATAGACTGGTGAAAACGGTACCGATCTTGATGAGTAGAAAAAATAAGATAACACGATATTACCTCTCTGAATCGGATTATGTTTAGATGTCGAAGGGATCTATGATTTATGATTTCTCTAGTAACATTCTCATCAATCTACAACCAAGATAGAACAAAAAAAATTCTACGTTCTTCAAATTCACATCCACTGAATTCATTCACCATAATCGTTGATCGGAAAAATTAGAATTTCAAACAGTAAAAAAAATGGGGTGCGGATTTTAGGAATCGATGTCTCATTCTTTCATTAATCTAAGCAGAACCATCACTCGGGACACATACCTGAATCTTTTAGACATCTCTTCACCTGCAAACCAAAATCAACCCAGTTGTGTGACTCCAAATTGAGCGAGATAGAGAAGACAGATGATTGGTGAATCGTTTTCTTCCAGGAGCGTCGATCGAGTAAGAGAAAGAAGATATGGTGACTACGATTAGGTAATCGGAGCCAGACAAAGACGATGAAAACCCTACATTTCTTTGTCGGCGGATAATCTGAGAAGTAAAGCGACTGTCGCTTACCACCGCGACACAGACGAGTACAGATGGAGCAAGGGACGCGGAATGCGGAGAAGACGATGAAGGAGAACGGCGTTGTGGGAGCAGAGGGAAGTCACCGGCACGAAATCGAGGAAACCATCAGATTAGGCACGAAAAATTGGATGTACATTCGCATAGAAACTCCATACTAAAGAAAAAATAAAGATGCATAAGAAAAATACCCCAAGAAGGAAACGTAAGAAGACAACCAAGCGAACGCCGACGAACTGTTGAAAACAAACTAAAATCGGTCGCATGCAATCTCCTAGAGGCCACTGACAAGGAAATTGCAGGTGTAAAAGAAGACGATGGAGCAAGGCAGAAGTCAACGTAAAAAGGAAAACCAAAAACAAAGCATAAAGACCCGAAAAAGATAGCTTACCCGATTTAAAAACCGGATCCAAATCAACCCAGGAAACAAAAAAAAAACCCACAATGAGGAAAAAAAGGTTACATGGAATACAAAAAATTACGGATATTAAATATATATATATATATATATATATATATATATATATATATATATATATATATATATATATATATATATATATATATATATATATATATATATATAAATATTGAAATTTTCATTACTTTCAATTGCATATTTTTATTTTATGTTTTCTATTTACATTTTCCGCTTTATAAACAACCCACGTTTCTATTAAGTCATCGTGTCCTGGGCAAAAAGGCATATTATTAGACCTTTGTCCCTGTAGACCTACCTTGCTTACCTTGTGCTACATAGTTAGTGCAAATGAGTAGTGTTGTACTCATCATCATTTACCCCATATTCATTTATTGAATGAGACGCCCCTAACAACCTTATATACAACTTAAATATTAATCACAACGTCTCTTGAATATACAAAGCTAAAATCTATCTTCGGTCTTCAACTAAGGCGCCTAACCTAAACACATGTGAAAATAGGTTGTTTTGCTTAGAAAGCCTAGTAAGAATTACTAGGGTCAAACCTCTTAAGGGTGTTAGATAAAGTCAATAATCCAAACCCAAAGTAAAAGCCATAAAGAGGTTTTTAAAACCTCAAAATATTAGTCTTTATTCAAATATTAGAGAAAAACATTTCAAAGACGTGCATCACATAAAATATCAATTTCAACAACATCTTCCAAGAATGCAAGGCATATGTAACGACCCAAAAATCTTGAATTTATATTCGAGATAACGCTTAAGGTAAATACCAAAAAATTTTGAAAGTTGTGAAAATAATGTAGCGGGAAATGTGGTAAAACAATAATAAAAAGTTATAAAATACTAGTTTATGCGAAGTTCGGGTTGTGATGTGTGAATAGTGAAATTAGCCAAAAAGGGTAATTTGGTCATTTGACCAAATTCATAAATTACCATGAAATTGTATTTTAGTCTTTTGGACTAAAAATGTAAGAATTTTAGCTTCATGTGGCCAAACTTAATATTGGTGTCAAAAGCCTAAGGAATGAAAGTTCAGGGGCTGTTGTGTCATTTCACAAAGATAAAAAAAATATAAAAATGAGAAAATATCTCATTAATAATCATAGAATTCAGAAGATAGTTCTAGAGAGGCTACGGGAGAGAACCTTGAAGACCCGATTTCTAGGATTCACGAAAATTGGAAGCAAGGAGTGAAGAATCAACCCTTGGAATTGGTGATTCCAAGCTTCTAAGGTTAGTAATCAAATTTCTAGCCTCACTTCCTTGTGTGTTCTTCTCGGGAGGAACTAGAAACTGAAATTTCAGTTAAGGTTCAAATGTTTCAAGTGAATCAAACATTTCATCTAGTCAAATTGTATTAGAAAACAAGATATAAACATTGATTTTGGTTAAATTTCAAGAAATGGGTTTTTAGCCCAAGAACCCTAGAAATGGGTTAATGAGTTGAAACTGATTTCATATAGGTCTAATGGTTTTGTTAAGTTAAAAATGTCATAAAAGAAGTAAGAAATCAGTTCCAAGCTTTAAAAGCTCACTAAAATGATTTTTGGTGAAAATGGTGTTTTCAGAAGAATTTTCAAGATTTTAAAGAAGGTTTGATGATTTTGAAGTTTAAAACTAAGTGTAAGTTGGTATTTAGGGCCTAGATATGACCCTAAACCAATTAAGTTAAGTATTAAGAGCTTAATGGGGCGAATAGTGAAACTACAGCTTGAAAAATCGCCAAATAAGGCAATCTGCTTTGCCTTCGCGTCGCGACCACACCTTGGTCGAGTCGTGAGGCGGCACCAGCAGCCTTCGAGTCGCGACCACACCCTTGGTCGAGTCGCGAGGCGGCGCCAGCAGAAACATGCAGTGAGTCTCCTGCCAAGTGATTTTGAGTTTTTAGATTTTGACCAATACTTGTCCGTTTGACCCCAAAATTTGAACATAGGTCTATTATGGCCCAAAACTTTATGAAAAATTGTCGGAATCGAAATATGTGACAATTGTAAATTTTGGTCAACAAAAGTCAACTGTAGTCAAACGAAGCGTACGTTAATCTATATGTTGAAAAGTTATTTTCCATAACTTTTGCAATGAATTATTAATATTATAGTATTACGTATGCTAAATCAAACAAATATCGATTAAAAGTCGAAAATACGGACAGCAAACTACTGTAGCGTAAAAATTCGATAATCGTACAATTATTATTTTGAGAATAATAATATTCATAAAATGATCTACTCGTAAATACGAAACTGTGGATATACGTCGAAAACGGAGTTCGTATGTGAAAGTTATAACGATTAAACCGTCGTGAACGGATAAATGTACACAGGGTTTGGACTCAAATTCCAAAATGTGGTGCCTTAAACATCACATATGAAATAAAAACTTATATGATAAGTAACGTAATAGTATCTAGTATTTAATTCCAAAGCTAAATACAATTTACGGTAAAACGTCAAAAATCGCGAAATCGGAAGAATACCGCGCTTAAACGCGTATTCCGACATCCAACGAGTTATGTTTCAATCAAAATAAATGTTTGACAATGTTTTTATACAAAATAATTATTTAGAACTTCGTTTCGTTAAAAACGCATAAAAATTTACTAAAACGACTTACGATTTTATAAAAATCACCCATTTTTATAAGTACATTGCTATTTTTTTAAAAACCAACCCTACCCCACTCCCCACCCTACACTCATTTGGCTGAAGCAAGTGCTCCAATATGACCTTAGTGGTAAATATTTAAAATCTAGGCACTTATGAAGCTAGTAATTTTATAATAGGAAATATCTAAGACTAAATCTTCCAAGAGAGACTAGCCTAGTTTATTTGTATCCAACCAAACCTCTCCTTTCTCTTCCTCTCTTCTTGCTCTCGGCTCACACCATCACCATCATCATTGTAACACCCGTGTCCCGGATAATGTTTCAGATCAAAACATTAGTTACAATCTCATATAAAAATCAGCATTGTATGCTGATCTTAGAAAAATCATAATTAATTCTATAAAAATCGGATTGACCTCAAACCAGTGCACAAAGTTTGCAAATTTTGTCTAGTTTAAGTGATAAAAATTTCAGAGATCGCGACGCGACGGAGTATGGGATCGCGACGCGATCTCTGTCGGCAGTGTCGGTTGAGTGCGCGATGAAGTAAGCGCTTACGTCAGAGATCGGGTCGCGACCTAGGGCTAGATCGTGTCGCGACGGACGACCAGAGGCCTATAAATGCGAGGTTAGAGCCCTCATTTCGACCCAGAACACCCACAAAACAGCTATACGTTATAGAAGAGAGTTCTAGTGAGAAAAATACGCTGAGAGATGATGGTGAGAAGTAATGAGCCAGCAGTAGCTAGCGTCGAGGTGCTCGGGAGCTGTCAGAAGTCCGGAACGAGAACTGTGCCAGGACTCCGAGAAAGCACCAAACTCAGGTGAGTAATCGCTACCGTATCTCCCTAGTAGTTTTTACGTGTTGAGCTATAGTAGAAAGAAATTATTGAAAGTAATGCAGAGTAGTGTAGTTATGATATATGTGTTAGTAAGGAAAGTAGGTATGCTACAGACTCGTTGACGAGTCTGGCCCGTGAGAAATAGTGTATCACAGGATGATACTAAGCAGTGTAATTAACCAGTAGTGTAGTGTCCATGCGAAAGAATGACATAGAAAAAGATAATGTGTAGATACTGTGTGCCAGCTCCATATGTTGCACCAGTATTGGTTTAATAAAATAGAGGGGATATGGATATCCAATAAAACAAGCATAGAAAATCGTGTAGACAGTACCAAATAATGAAATTGGTTAAGAATAATAGTACCGACAGGTAACCCTGTGCGGAACCGGTAAACACTTATAATGTGGTAGTAACGAATGGGTAGCCGTATAATAAAAAATAGGCGGCATAATAGTAAAATACAGAACGGTATATGATACCGTAAGTGAGTAACGTCAGACAGTACTGTAATGTTATAAATTACCAGACAGTAGAAGGAAGTACAGAAAGACCGGCAGTATGGTAACATGTAAGTTACCAGAAGATAGACGATATGGTAATATATAAATTACCATACAGTAATAGTAAGTGAGTAACGTTAGATAATACGGTAACGATATAAGTTACCAAATAGTAGAAATGAGTGTAGTAAGAGAGTACGAGGAATAAGTTTCGTCGGGTAATACGGTAGTTTCACAGTATGATGTACGAGTAAGGAAAGTGATCGTATGACGGTCAAGTGTAGTAAAATGATTCTGTGAAACGTGTGTGGCTATTTAGGCCATACTGTGATACGATTACTCACTAAGCTTTATAGCTTACCCTTTTATTTTATGTGGTTTTGCAGGTTTAGGTAACGCTCGGCTTAGATCATGGGACGATCCCTGGTGATATTATCTTGTAAAACCTTAGGCTTTGGAGGGCCGGGGCGTTACAATCATCTTCCTCAAGCTTCAATTCCAAGCTCCTTTCACAAGATTAAGTGGTAAGATTCATCCATCTTTTGATTCTAAACAACATAACACAAGTTTTACACATTTTACACACACTAACATCCATCAAAATCCATTGGATATTAGCTTTGTCCAAGAGTCATCCAAGTCCTAGAACCAAACTCTTCAACCTTCTACCAAGAAACCTTAAGATCTACCACTCAAGGTGAGTTCATACCCCTCATTTTCATCCTTTCAAACCTTTTGGGGGAGAATACAAGTTCTTTTACTATAAATGTTGTTTTATTCAAGTTTATATGTGTTTTATTGTTATACATGTTGATTTACACAAGTTTATAAAGTTAATATTTGTGTAAAAATACAGTTGACATAAAATATGAATAGATCCATGTATTATGAACACTATGACATATTAAGTTGGGCAAAAATTACAAAAACCACAAATAAACCATACAAAAATACTAGATCTTGGACAAAATATTATAAAGATGAACTTGACATAAAATATGAATAGATCCATGTATTATGAACACTTTGACATATTAAGTTATGTAAAAATTACAAAACCACAAATAAAGCATACAAAAATACTAGATCTTGGGTAAAAACGTTATAAAAATGAAGACTAGTAAAAACTACGTTTTTAAAAACAAAAATATTATTTTCCAACAAAAATGGTTATAACCAAGTTATTATACCATTTTTGTGAGAAATATCTTAAAAGATGATATTTATAAACATTTGAACAAGTTACTTCGTTATTATTCGCAAAATATGATTGTTACGACGGAATTACTAAAAATAGACTATTATTGGAATAGTTTACGAACATAAGGTTATATTGACGCTTAAACATGACAAAAATAATTATATAAAATTATATATTTATTAAACAATACTATATTATCATGGGAAAAATGATAATGGATGATTACAATAGTTTTTATATACAAATCGTACGTAAACAAGTTGATTGAAATACATACATTTCGTGAGATGAATCTTCACAGTACTTTTATAAGTACCTACTATAAGTCCTGTATATTTATAACCAGAGTCTTGGTAAGAGAGCGCGATATTTGAGTATAGATCTATACGGGGCTTGACAACCCCGCACCCGAGCTGCTCGCTACAGCTAGACCGGCAGGTCTGAGGTGTCCAAATGTCTACCATTTCGACGCTTGAAGAACATCGCAACAGGCCAACTAGTCACAGTATGGTTATAGGGTATCTCACGGGGAAAAATATCAACTTATTAATTTCTTTTATAAATTATTTACGTAAAATTATACACTTCAAAGGAATTTACACTACAATTATACATATTACATTTTAGTCTTTGGGAGTTAAAGACTTGGTCATTTTTAAAAGAAAATATAGGATTTTCTTGGTTCTCAATTACTACCGTTTACAAACAAAGGGCTTTTCTATTACAAAATCTTATGAACTCACCAACTTAATTGTTGACACTTTTTCAACTATTTGTATTCTCAGGAAACTAACAAGGTAAATGCAAGCGCTACAAGATATGACGTTACGACGTCATTTTTATCTATCTTGATATCATTTCAATTGTATTTGAGACTTGAAATAAGTAAACTTTGTAACATTTGTAATTGATTTAAACGATGGTTGTGTGCTTGGAATTCAGTACTATTCAACTTTGTTATGATATTGTTCATGAAGTCATCCACTCTCGAACTATTCCGCCAATACGGTTTGAGGGTGTGACAAAATACGACCCTCCGAGGGTACTGTAGTAAAATACGTATAAAATACGATTTAACTAAAGTTGGTCATTTAAAAGTTATAGACTTGTTATGACCTATATTGGTATAATAAGGACTCTAAGGAGTTATAGAGTCAGTTAGCATGAATTTTAATGTATAATATGTTAAATATAGGTTCATGCAAAGTGATTATTGGTTCCAAAAGAGTATAAATACAAGGAACGTGTAGTCAATCTTCTAGCAATACATGAGGTGAGTACATGCAGTATTTTTACCCATTCTGGGGTACATGGCAAGTAAGTATTTTCAAGATTTCTTATAAAATTTCTATATGTGAAATTATATGCAAGAGTATTATTTCTAACTTGTTTGTGAAAGTATAATGTTATATTTGAAGTTATGTTTTGGTCTATGAGCCAATTATGTGAAAGTATGTTTTGGTCTATGAACCAATTATGTGAAAGTATATTTTGAATACAAGTTATACATGTTTGAAAGTATGGATAGGCATATAGCCATAAAATGTTTAAGAAGTATGTTTTGGTTACAAATTGTATATGTTTTTAAGTATGAAATGGCGTATAGCCACAAGATGTTTGGAAAGTATGATTTGGCATTAAGCCTAAAATGTTATAAAGACATGTTTTAAACATATGATTTATGTGAAACGAAAGTTATGTATTTGGCATCTAGCCATAAAGACATAAAGTGATGTAGTTTGACACCTAGCCACAAGTTATATGTATATGAGAAATGTTCAAGCAAGCAGCAAGTATTTTGTATGACTGGTAATTGTAGCAAGCAGCGTTAGTAAGGGAACTATGTTCCAACCTACCCTGGTTAGGTAAGGGGTCTACTGGGGAAAAAGCCCCATCACGAAGTAGATCGCCTCAACATTTCTATGGTGAGGATTGATCCATTCTTTCTAGCCATAGAGACTTGGGGTATCACTTATGGTGATTAAAGCCCTAAGTATAAAAATCCAGCAAGCTTATAAAACCAGTCAAAGAAAGTAAGAAAAAAAGCTATTTTTGAAAAGTATATTATGAAGTGAATTTGAAAAGTAAAGAGTTATAGTATGATACTACTATAAGTTTTGAAAGATGTTATTTTTGTAAAGTATGTTATGAAATGATTTCGAGAAGTAAAAAGTTATAGTATGTTATTACTATAAAGTTTTGACAGAAGTTTTATGTTATAAGTTTTATAAAAGTTGGAAAAGAAGTTAAAGGTTTGAGTCTAAAACTCATGTAACTCACGAGACATTATTGTCTTACGTATTTTATGTTTTGCCATGTATTCCAGGTTAAATGCTATGCTATAATTGGATGAAGTTTAGCTGGAGTGGAGCCCACATAGCTCCTATCTTGGACTCAAGGTTTAATCCTTTATTGCTTACTATGGTTAGTTTTGGTATGGATTTGTAACACCCACTGTTTTTAAACATGTAAATGATCGGTTTTTGATAAACCGTATTTTTGTATTCATGTATTTATACGAAAAAACCATAGTATTTGAAAACAGTAGAAATGGGGTGTCACAAGTTGGTATCAGAGCCATAGATTAAGCGAATTAGGATTGGCTTGTTCCACTCCTAGGCTTAAACTCATGCTATAGAAATGATAGTTTATGAAAGTATGCTATATGATGTCTTAAATGATTAAGACATTATGCATTATTTAAAATATGTAGATTTAACACTAAGAAGTGTTAAGCTAACGTTTAAAGTGAGCAAAAATCTGATCGTTAGGAAAATTATATGATATTATCTGTAACCGTCTAAATTTATGAAAGGCTATGTTTATAAAGTAGTGAGATTTCTAGTAGTGATCACCATGTACTTATAATGGTGTTATATGTTAAGGGAACCAGTGTCCCATGAGACCTAGTGGTAACAGCAGAATCAATATGTATATGTGATTATGGTAATATGGGCCCGTATTATCATAATCACAGGATATGTATTGAGACTGATGGAATCACAAAGGAATTATGGCATTCTGGTGGGTAAGATTTGTGAAAAGAGTAGTAAGAATAACATAGGAATTGTATGCCTATGTAACAAGAACAAGAAAGATTATAAGTAATAAAAGTTAATGCAGTGAATATATACCACTTAGTATGGTAAAGTAAAAGAGATAGTGTGATAATTAATATTTGTTTAGACAGATTGAAAGATATTAAAGTATATGTCTATCGAGGCGAGAGAAAGTATGAATAAGAACAATTTAAAGAGGAATTATGGGTATTGATTACCTATATAAGAGTTGTAAGACTCTTACATGAAGAATGAAAATTTTAAGCAGAGTATAATGATAGTACATAAATTTGTAAAAAAAAATAAAAGAGTGGTAAAGAAGAGTTTAATGCAAGCAGGTGGTGTGCCTTGGGCATGACCTTTAAATTTCAAATTTTCTTTAAAAGAAGTATGAATAGTAAATATATAAAGGAAGCAGAATATCATTGTAAGACGATAAGATTAAAACTATGAGAAAAGCTAAAGATAGAAGATGATAATGGTAGCAGAGAGTGGAAGACTAACTGCCGGGGTTGAACAAAGAAGATAAATGAAAGTGTCCAAAGATGGACAATTGAATAAGTTATAAGTACAGTGCTATAATGAGTAATAAAAACAAAGTAAGATTACCCAAATGGGGAAAAGAATGATGAATGGTAAATTGTTAAAGATTATGATATTTTAAGAAAAATGTATTAATGTAATGTGATAAAATGAATGTGAATCGAGAAATAAAGGTTGAATGCCTAAATAAATGTTAGGCAAGAAATTAAAGGTGAAACAAATGATGATAAGATAGTTGTTGCCAGGAATTAAGTTCTGCAACCAAATGAATGAAATAAAAGAAGAAATACCAGTAATGAAAGAGTATAATGATGTATGATAATGGAAGAAAACCAAAAGCATGTGAGCAAAATGACTAAAGGTCATAAATGATATGAAGTAAAGAAAAATAGTAAATATCTAAACAAGTAATAGACGAAGAATTAAAGATAATGTAAGAACTATGATAAACAGACAGGAAGTTACTACTTCCGAATGGGAATAATGGCTAAAAGTTTCCAAAGATTTTGAGAAATGATTAGTACATGGCTGGTAACCATGAAATACAAAGAAATATATATATGTTTATACGTGTTTATAAATATAAGTGAATGAGTAAGTTTTAGAACTTATACAAGGTATAGGAGTGACTATGAAATAGGTATTCTAATTAGAATACTATAAGGTATGAAGCAAAAGAGTAAAATAATGTATTGGGCAAATTGCCTCGAAATATAAAAGAACGAAAGACGATGAGAAAATAAAAGACAGTTGTGTATCACTTAGAGATACATAAGAAGTAAGTTTTATAAGAAATATAAAACATATAAAGTTGTAAAGCATAATATAATGTGTTAGACATGTAGCCTTATAACACATAACAGAAATGGTAAAAGATGTAAAGGTAAAAAAATTAATTGTTGGCATTAGCTACGACAGGTAAAGAGTGACGAATGGTAATGGTGTTTGAGGGTTGTGTCAAGAAGTGGTCATGGGACGAAAATGTTAAAAATACCTAGTTGGGTTCTTAAACCAAAAGAGAACCAAGTATATATATATATATATATATATATATATATATATATATATATATATATATATATATATATATATATATATATATATATATATATATATATATATATATATGTGTGTGTGTGTGTGTGTGTATTATGCAACTAAGAACTTGTAAGTATATGTCAAGAAGTTAATGAATGTGGTTTGTGAAACATAAATACACCACAAGATAGTAATATTATGAAAAGTGTAATAAGATGAGAATGGTACACGAGATACCTTAGAAGATAAGAAATGTACTCATAGGAGTATTGTAAGAAAGCTAAGAAATGAAAAATACAAAATTGTATTAGTAAGTGTAATGAATGAACGAGAATAAAATCTCATAACTAATAAAGGAGGATGAAAAAAGTATCTTGGATTGCTATTATGTCGAAATGTGCAAATAGCATGAGAAACAGGTGATATAACATATGTATTAATGAAAGTAATACAAATATAATGTAAGAGGAACAAGAAGTATATGAAAAAGACATTTAAAAAAAAGATGGATTCGGAATGAAAGTAGTAAGTGTAATGATGTAATAGTAGCATACATATACGAAATGAAAAGAGATATGTATTTAAAGGAAATAACACACATAGTTTACAAAGTGGAACATATACAAAGGGATTGCGGAAGTGTAGAAGCTAACAATTAGTAGTATAAAAGCTAAAAGTGGAAAAGAAGGAAGTTGACAGAAATAGTAGATCAACTTCAATAATAAAATTGTACAAATTTACAAGGTCAAACATTGCGTATTATACATAGAAAGAAAGCTATTAATGTGTAGTTTTTAAAATAAAAAGCAGTATGTTGTTTCGATTCTTCTAGAGAAAGATATGCAGATTTTTATGAAAATATATTGTTTTGACAGCTTCCGTCCCAAACAGAAAAGTAAGGATGTGAAATAAAACAAAAATGAATGCATTCCTTATGAGTGGTAATAAGTCGAGAATTGATAGTGGATGTAAAGAATAATAAAATGAAGTTTAAAAGATCTAAAGAACAACTATGTAAAGATAAGAAGTTGTAAAACTTCTAAAAAGAAAGAAGAAGTTATGTTCGAGTAAAATGTCCATTAAGGGACAAAATTTATACAAGGAAAATATTTTGTGTATCTATGAAATTGCATAAATATGAAACATATATAATTATGTTTAATGGTATTGGGAACCTTTATAAATAAAGAATGATGTGAGTAAAATCTCACATGTTTTAGTAAAGATATGAGAAGAATTATAAAGTAGATTGTTATTTATGATAAAAAGTATTGAAGTATGAAACTATTTTGTAAAATAAGATTACTAAGAGATTGTATAGCAATGAAATGAGGTAGAAAGGAAAGTAACTAGAATGAAGAGTATGAAACATGAATGAATGACTAAAAGGTTGAGAAAACAGATAAAATGACCGAAAGGGGTATTTTGGTCATTTAATAAAAGTAATGTATTTTTTTTCTTATAAGTATTATGAATATTATAAGGAAAAGAGAGTAAAATGACCAAAATGATATTTGGTTAACTGGGAAGATATAAAGTTTTAAAGAGATTTGTGAATCCTCTATAAAGGATTGAAAGCAGGAACTGTTAAGAGCTGATTAAAGAATCAAAACCAACCAAAGAAGGAAAGATTAAAAGATAAAGTAATGAAGAATATGAGTATGGGTTGATAAAAGAAAGTATATACTAAGAACCAAACTTGAGCTGAGAGTCTTTGAAGAAGAGGAAGAAGTGATCCCTTAAATTAATAGTTGGGTGATGATTCCGAGGACGGAATCCCAATAAGGGGGAGGTAGTTGTAACGACTTTCTCAAACATTTCCAAGCATCTCAAGTTGGGTACCAAGGTCACAATCTTAGACCCATCCTTAATGGATGCATATAATCATTATCAAAATCTCAGTTCTAAACAAGTAGTTTGGCCCAATCCATAACTCTTTATGAAAATCATTTCATGAATACACCAAATATTACATATACTATTTAACATAATATATGTACACAGAAAGTCAAATCAAATAGTTCACGTTACTAAAACATAATATGAAGACATGTTATTGGGTAATGAACTCACCTCAACTTCTTGAAATACACTACTCATTTTCTAATGTTGTTTGGATGACTAGTGGTTACTTTTAAATTAAAACTAATCAAGTATTTAGATTAATAATTAAGCTCTTAGTTACTACTCTTAATAAATTTAATACTTAAAAGCTTATTTTTATCCCCTAGAAGTATCCCCTAAGTCATTAGAATAATAATGGAGGTGGTTAAAGGTCACACAAATAAATAGAATGAAAGATACAACATTTTTAAGTTTTTCACAACTGATTAAACGGGTCGTTTAGTGCAGTCCTTGTGAAATACACGACCATGTAGTTCTTTAGGTCATTAATTATGAAGATTTTCACTTAATAACAACATTGTACTTTGGAGTTTTGGTATTGGCATCCGATTAACCGCTTCCAATGACTTTTATGGGCGGAATATGATCCAAGATCACGTTCTACTTTAGATTTACATCTATTTAACATCAACCAACCTTATCTAATCCCAATTAAAAAGGTTGACTAGAAATTTTCAAGCTAGACTTTCAATTTTACTCAAATTGACCAATATCATTAGATTCATTGATTTATTACCACAAGGATGTTTAAATATACACTAAAATGCACTTTTAACTTCTTTATCCATCACTAGTTAATTATCAATCACTTGAATTAAGTTCCTTTTCTTTTGACCTTCAAAATTAAATTTAAGTCATCAAATATCTTCCACAACTCTAAATAAGAGCAAATCACTAGAAAAGTTACTTAACTTACAACTCTAAATACGAGCAAATCACTAGAAAAGTTACTTAACTTACATAAACACCTTCAACATTGATACATCTAAGTTAGATTTAACTTTATAAGTTTTAAACATTAACAAATTCATCCATAATTGTCAAATATAGGTTTTAAAATCTTCCAAGAATGCTTGAAGGTTCAATTAATCACTTTAACTTGATTTTTTAAGTAACTAGAAGTCACTAATTTCAAGTTTTGAATTTAATCACTAAAATAGTAAATACAAAACATAATTTTGGGCTCAAATTAACAAATCTAGTAATACATTAGATCAAGTTGATTGTACATGATCTAGGGCTTAAAAATGCCGGAAAACATCTAAATTGGAGAATCAAACTTATAAATGACACATTGAAGCTATAACTGCAATCTAATATTAGGATCATTATCAAAGTTACATTTCTTAACACGAATGCTCCATAAATCCATATTTATGGAGGTTTCTCTAAGTTAGAATGGAAAATGGAGAAATTGAGTGTATTTAAGCTACCTAATACCAAACTCTTTTAAGAAATAAGCTTCTAATAATTAATGTGGTTTCAAATCAAACTCCTAATTCGTTAAAAGCTCCCAAATTGCCATATCCAAAACTCTTAATTAGTTTGAATAAAGAGAAGAGATGAAGTTGGTGGTTTTATGTTTTAACCTTTCATGACTTTACACAAAATTAGTGCCTATAATTTTAAGTTTCTCATTTGTACCCTAACCAACTACTAATTAACCAACAAGTCTTAGTGCTTACATAACAATATTAGAAAGTTAATATCTTAACATTTAAGGTTCAAAAATATAGCCGACTAGGTTCAGTCCAATTTATGCCTAAGTTTCCTGTAGAGTCAATCAAATGATAATACGGGATGTAAATGACACTCAATGTAAATAACAATAAAGCCCAATGGTTCAGATGAAGTTCCGTTCCAGAGAATAGGCTTTGGTAAATTACATGAACACTTACAAAAGACTTAGTAATGAACACTATATCGACACCTATATATAGATTATTTGTGTAAACATACATCAAATCACAAAAAGACACCTGGACTAAAATCACATGACAAAACAGATTGCATTTACTAACCTATGCTAAAGGTTAGGTGCATAGTAACTATTTTGCTTAGTTATTTGTCGTTTCAAAAAAAAAAAAAAAAATCTGTTAACCATTTATTGGTTATTTAGGTAAAAACCTTATAATCGATAGAAAACTATAACAATATACTTCTTGTAATTTGTCATCCTTTTATATAAATTGGTGTTACTAAATGATATCTAAATCAAAATCTATTTAAATTTATGATATATCATACGAGTCCATGAAGGAACGAGAAAGAAAGAACTTATGACGCGTTCGTCAACAAGTTTTTGAGAGCTTTTAGGATATTCTAGCTTTTAGGAAAAAGATCGAAAGAAAAAATTCGTTCAATAATGTGAGTTTTTAACATATATTTTAAACAAAAAACTCTTAAGTGCTGATGCGAACTGGGCTCTGAGGGTCCGGTCCTGGTGTTGGATCTGGTTTGGTGCCGTCAGCATATTCTCGACTCGGTTCCTGGCTGTCATCATAGAACAAAACCGTTAGAACTGCCCCAGGGCATGTGCCCGGGAGCAAACTCCGACGATCAAGTTGGGTTGATGAGAGATGGGAGATGGTCATCGTTGTGTGTAGAGAGCGAGAAGTGGAGGCTGATGACTTCCAGAATTAGGGTTCCTTTCATGATCTATTTATAGGGATCAATTAGGTCAGACCTTGGGCCAATTCATTTAGGCCCAACTAGCCGGCAACACGACCGGGCCAGCTAGCAGCCAACATAGCCGAGCCGGCTGGCTAGCAGTCCAGCCAGACAAGCGGGCGGCTAGCCGCATAGGTCAGTCGGCGGACCTATGTCATCAAGTGCTAGTCAAGAAGATACTTCAAGTACCTTTTAGGAGTTTTTAACTTTTAATTTTTATGTAATTTAGATATTTAAAATTTAACTACTCCTATCAAACATTTCTACACAAATAAAATATATAGCTTTCAGTTATAGACTATCTTTTCAGCTACCAACTAGTTTTACCGGACACATCCTTATTTTCCATAAAATATAAATCAATCAAGAAAAAGAAACCGCCAATATTCAGGAATACTCGATTCCATTCTTGCACTATAAACGGAAATGCTTTTGCATTTCATTGTATTGTTTTCCTCAATTTAGTGCTAATCACTATATACCAAATATTACATTTGTTGGTATGCCACTTCCATTGTTACGATCCCTTACCGCCCTAAACAAAATAACGTTTTTAAGTTACAGGGAGAAAACTGTCAAATATTGAAGTATATGGGCTAAACATGACAAATACACATTCTCTTAAGATATAGATAGAACACAGATGGATTATATTTGTGAGGTCTTCCTAAAGAGTGGGAGCAAAGTTGTAGCAATGGCTTCTAATCCAGTCGGAATGAAGCGAATAGCCATGGCAAGTACATATTCTGTAGGCGTTTCGGCTCTTCCTCTCTCGCAGCTGAAGCCAATAACTATTCAAGTTCCATCTAAAGGTTTGTTGAATTTCAGAAACTAAATTTTAGGGTTTAAAATCACAAATTGCATCGCTACTCATTGTAATTTGTACATTTGTGTGTTTATGGTTGAGTAGCGACTCAGAAAATAAGTATTTCGGTTCTGGGGAATTCTCGAAAGTTGGAAACCTTCCTTTTGTTTTGAAAGTTTTAAGCTTACCTCACTTGTTTATTGTTTCCCGTTGTTACTTGATTATATTGAGCTTGATCCGCTAAAATCTCTTATTGTAGTAAATAAAACTATACTTTCACTTTGCTTCTCATTTTGTCAATGTAATTCAAACAAAAAACCTGCAACATGTTAAAGAGGGCTTCCATATTAAAAAAATTAGAGAACTAGACTCATAATATCATTTGTTTGAATGAAAGGAGGGTAAAGATGTAAAAGTGAGCCTCTGAATACACACAGATTTTTATTTACTATGATTGACACCCTAAGTTCCCATATTCTTCAATAAGTTGATACATGAAAAGAAGAGTTTTTGCATTTACATTTAAATCTTGTCTAGTGGTGTAGTTTTTAAGAAGATACTCTACTGTAACATTGTTCATATTTTAAATGAATTTGGAATTATGTTACATGAGGAACAACTAGAGATATAACTGCAAATTATTCTTCAAATTAAGCATCCAATTATTCTTCATATTTCTGGATTGTTGGGACTTTTAATACTTTATGATGGATGGAATGATATATAGTTGTGGAAAAATTGATGGAAACATAAAAAGATCATTTGAAGTTATCTGTATTTGAAAATGTAGCAATCTGCTTTTTGCATTAATATTAAGGCCAATATTGTTCTTTTGAACCTAGAATTACAAACCAAAGCAAACTAAGTGCATGGAAAACAAAATTTTTATAATATTAGATTGGTTGTGAAGTTATAATTCTTTGGGAATTTGAGAATTTGAGAATTGCATTATGTTTTTATTAATTCTTTAAGAAATTTCCTAGCCACAAGTTCTATATAGCAGTAATAATGATTTCTGCTGTGACCATATATTCAGATCATTATATTGTACATCTTTTATTAGCATGTAAGATTTGAAAAATGCAAGGAAAAGACTGTTAAAAAAGTTTCTATAAAAACCACTATAGTTTGTTTTTCTTTTTTTGGTTTAACCATCAACATATTTATGTTTTAGTTAAATTCATTTTAATTTAACAGTACCTTAATTTCATGCAGCTTTCTCCTTTTATAATTTATACACTTCTCCAAGAGTTCTAATTACTGCCCCCTTTTTCTAGAAACAGTTCTTTCTCATAGATTTTCAACAAGAAAATGTCATGGGCTAATATCAAAGAAAATGACATTTATAACCCCAAGATGCAGCAATTCCTCAAGCCCCGATGGTGTCACTGATGACTCAACTACTAAAACCAAGGTATGTTTGAACTGTAAAAGACATATATGCCCTCAATCCCATTATCTAAAATAGCCCAAGAAACCTTGTTTACACTTTACCCTTTTTCATTGTAATACATTATGTTTAACAACTAATCTTGTTCTATTTTTTTTTTTTTCAAATCTTTGTGGGAACATTAAAGAAAAGTTTAAAACAATGAAATCAGTTATGCTTAATATTTGTTGACTTGTTATATTTTGTAAAATTGATTTTTTCAGGTACCATTTGGGTATAGTCGGAAAGATGTTATTTTTATTGGACTTGGAGTTACATTTTTTGGCATTGGACTAAAAAGTGGATTGGAGGTATCTTTTCTTTCCCTTTTTATTTATGTTTTCTATTCTGTCTCTTTTTTATTGGATTTAGCCCAATTTTAGTGTAGGAGCATTTTTGCATAAGCCCATAAAGTATGTCAAACAAAATTTGGCATATTATAATATTATGATTTATTACTATTACAAATGGGGTTTGTTTCAAATTCTTTTGCGAAAATGGTCCTCTTTGACCAAAAAGGAGGAAAATCGGCGATGGGTAAAAACTGGGGCCCGTCTTAAATTTTTTTCTTTTTTTATTTATACCCTTTTCATTCACATAATAAATTCTTTTTATACATCCTTCCTTTTTTTACAAAATTTATCTTTTACCCTTATTGTATTTATTTATATATTCATTTATTGGAAAAATATAATTAAAAATCTATGTACCATTCATACAAATTACATAAAAAGATCTTGTCAACACTTTCCAAACAATACCAATATTGAATATTGTTTTAATATCTATTTTATTTCTAACTTAATCATCACAATAATGTAATGTTCTAAACAATGATTAATTTGAATAAATATAGAAATAAAAGTAATCATTGGGTTAAAGGAGATCCATTTTTGCAATAATATCCGAAACAAATCCACCTTTACAAAGATTTTTGAAAAGAGACCCATTTTTGCAGTCTGGTCCACCTATTAGTTAACATTATTGTTTCTTGATTTTTGTCCACTAAATTCCCTCTTTTTATCATCATTAGGCATTGGTTTTATTTTATAAAATAAAGAAATGAAAGTAGGATGCCATGGTATACAAATAAATGAAAGTATGTTGCTATTTCCAAACAATTTTCTGCAGGTGGCAACACGATCTAATATTAATTTTGACTTTTTATTTGCAGTTTTTTGGAGTTGACCCTTTACAGGCTGGAAATGTTGTCCAGTTAGTGTTGGTGTTAGGTCTTACAATTGGATGGATTTCAACATATATTTTTCGGGTCTCAAATAAAGAAATGACATATGCACAACAATTACGCGATTATGAAATGAAAGTTATGGAGGTTAGTTTATAATTTTACCATTTTTTCATTCATCTGTTATTTTTTTTACTGCCTGGATAAATGATGTTTAAAAAATATCAGACAAATTTTATAAAAAGTTAGGACTTAACGGAAAAATTTCACTTCCTTGACTGTTTTTTACAATTTATTGTTTCTGTATTAAGTTAAAATTCATTATTTCAAAAAGAAATGACACCCACGTGAAACGCATGCAACTGTAGAGTGAAGTATCATTAGGCCACTTTAATATAACAAGGGCAAATTGGTCAAATTACTTCCACTTGCGGCTGAAAAGTAGAACCAATAATAGAGAATAAATGAGATTGGCACATGATATTCAATGATTAAACAAATGAATTGTAATATTACAAATTTGTCCTCATTTATTTTTGAGTAAACCCCAAAATTCACGAATGGTCCTTCGGGATATGCGCTTTTGGTAGGTTCAGTTCATAAATTTATTTATTTATAAAAAAGGTCGTTATTTTTTATTTCAAATTTCAATTATTACATTTTAATACAGAAACGGTTGGAGGGTCTAAGTGAAGCGGAACTAGAAGCATTACTTGAACAAGTTGAAGAAGAAAAACAACGTTTGCCAAGCGAATAATTAAACTTTGTTTAGCAAATATAGTTTTTGTAAATGAATGATTATACAAATGATTCGTGATTACTGTATATATTTTTGAGCAGCAATCGTCCAATGTACATGTTATATAGCAAGCTGTACAAAACTACTTTGATGCAGGAAGATATAGTAGGAAGAAATACAATTTTCCTACACACACACGCGCGATCGTGCACACACACACATAAGTGAGGTATAGTGAAGGGTAACCATTTCCAAGATTTAAGAGTAAGGAGTTAGTGGGAGTCTAGGAGGTTTTTTGATGTGATGCTTATGTAACAGTAAAAACCCATTGGTGTGAATAATAACCAAACCGTTTGGTCTTAATACATTATTAGCTTTAAGTTACAAGAGTTAGAGCTAGGTTATCATAAGAATGACAATTATTGTGTTACCTTGTAACCAAATCCTGGCCATCAGATTTCATTCTCGTAACAATGAAAAAAACACATTCTTAATAGAATAAGTTTTTGATATAATGAGTTTTTACCATTCTTAAAAGAATGAACTAAATTTTGTACATTCTTAAAAGAATGTGTTTTAAATGAGTGGTACAGATTGAGTTTCAAGGTTATACAATACTTGTATGGATATATTTGATCCTAGCCCACCAGAGTTATGATCAAATACAAACAATAATTATTGTGTGAATGTAGGAATAAATATGGAGCGTCCGATCGAAATAATCAATGGTTTTAGATTCAATGGCCTAATTGTAAATTTAAGATAATTAGTTAATCAGATTTTTCAATTAAACCCTTATAAAGGGTATTTAAGTCTATTAATGAATATTTAGAAAAAGAAAAATACCCAATTTATCTTTTAATTTTGTGGGATATTTATTTAATATGTATTTATCTTATTATATAAAATTTATAAATTTATTACGTGAATAAAAACTACAAATTAAAAAACACAGGTTCATACATATAATGGTGATCATATGATACACTGTCATTTTTTAAAAATAGAATATCATTCCAGAAAAAAAAAACATTGTCATTCTTAAAGAATATGAGTATTTTTATATCAAGGGTATAAAACATAATTCTTTAATAATACATATAATTGTTAAAAGAATACACTTCATTCTTGACGTAATACATTACAATTCTTAAATAATATAATCATTATTGAATAATGCACTAGTTTCAGACTTTCATTCTTAAAGAATACTCTTGCCGTATGTTGCTTTCAGTATTTCATTCTCAAAGAATATAAGCATTCTTGAAGAATGCATTAGTTTCAGGCTTTCATTCTTAAAAAATACTCTTGCCATATGTTGTTTTCAATAGTTCATTCTTGAAGAATACGAAATTCTTGGAGAATTCTTCATTACAACACTCTCATTTTTAATTCTTAGCCGAACAACATCTGAGAATACAATAAGAATACGAAATTGAAGTACTCTTATTAAACAAAAGAGCAGAGACAACATATTAGAACTATTTTAACTCCAAAATTGACATGAATTCGAACGAACATTGCAATTTCTACAAAAATCTAAGACGGTCTTACAATCTCCGTTCTTAAAAACACATGTTCATAAGTGCCTTGGTTATCTGTTGAAAGGGAACTAAACTCTAAACCACAAACTTGAAAAAACATATATGATACAAACTCTTTCAATAATGGTTTATATTAAGTGCCTAAGAAAAGAAACTCTATAAGATATTATATCCCAAAAAACAAATAAGGAAACTTACAGGCCCTTTGTGTCTTGATAGTTGTTGAGCTAGAGCATTTTCACTTTCCTTAGGGTGGGGGGAGTAGATCCCTCCCATCCCACTGAACCCACACGCCACGTCAGCTTTTCTCTCTCCTCTCACTTCCATTTTCCCCATCTTTCACCAATCTTTCACCAATCTTTTACCCATGGAACCAGTACCTACTGAACCCACTGAACCCACAATGCCACATCATATAATTGATATTTAAATTCATTTATTAATTTAATAAATGATTTTTAAGATTTATTTTAATATTATAAATTATGATAATATGCAATTAATAAAATAAAAATCACAAATAACATAAAATTAAAAAACCACACCATTACAAAAATTAAAAAGAAAAGTAATACTTAGAAATAAAATCCTAAATACGGAATAATAAAACCTAAATAACGGAAATGAAATACTAAAAACGTTAAAACACCTAGTGATCCAAAGTAGGTATGTATGTATGCTCGATGTGGTCTACAAGATCCGCAAGAAGTTTTTGGTGAATTCCTTGATTGCGTATTTCGAGAATCAAGTCAGGGCTAACTTCTTGTTCGTTTGGGGAATCTGGAACATGTACTGGACATATAGCCCTACCTTCATCCTGGATGATCATGTTGTGTAAAATTAGGCAAGCGTACATGATATCTTTACAGCGATCGACCTCGACGGACCGTGCAGGCTGTCTGATAATAGCCCATTTTGCTTTTAGAACGCCAAAGGCTCGTTCAACGTCCTTTCTTGCCGCTTCTTGGGCCGCCTTGAAACGCTTCTTTTTGGGGGTAATAGGGTGTGAAAATGATTTCACAAATGTTGCCCAGTCAGGGTATATCCCATCAGCAAGATAGTACCCATGCTTGTATTCTTCCCCCTCCAAAACAAATGAACATGATGGTGCTGTACCAAGAATGGTATCATTGAATAGCGGTGATTGGTACAACACATTTAGATCGTTGTTGCCCCCGGCAACACCAAAATATGAATGCCATATCCACAAATCATATGATGCTACTGCTTCAAGTATAATTGTAGGATACCTGTGATCACCTCTCATGTACTAGCCTCGTAGATATGTTGGACAACTCCGCCAATCCCAATGTGTACAGTCAATGCTACCCAACATACCAGGAAAGCCATGTTTGGCTTCGTGTGCAGCATACAACAGTTGAATGTCACTGGTTGTTGGTCTACGCATGTATTCTGCACCATATAACTGAACAACACCAGAGCAATAGTTGTAGAGGCTTTCACGGGAAGTTCGTTCTGACATATTCAAGTATTCATCAAGTGAATCGGGGGTGCTACCGCCCCCAATTGGCGGATCGCTGATGTGCATTTCTGCAATCCAGTGAACCCTTTAACTCCACCGGCATTATAAGTTGACTGGAAAATTGGATAATTCATTTCCAAGTCTTGAGCAATCCGCACAAACAGCCGTCTACTCATTCGGAACCTATTTCTGAAAATAACATCCCCAAACTTTGAATTGGGGACAAAGTAATCTGCCATAAGCTGCTGCTCAGCAGTTTGTCGATCTCTGTGGATAAAAGTTCTATTACGAGGAACGCTAGAACTTGCAGTATTTTGGAACATGAAATGTGCAGCTTCAGCAATAACCGCGATCGTATTCACATCGGTATCGTCATTAGACGATGACGATACCAACGGCATAGGTTCATCCAGTAGTTTGCTGTGAACATACGGATCGGAAGAACTGGAAGAATCTGAAGAATCGGAAGAACTCATTTCAATTTAAAATAAATTTGAAATGAGGGTTTTTTTTTGGAAAGGGGGAAAATAGAGTTAATGTTGAGAGGAAGAAAGAAGGGTAAAGGTGTGAGTTTTGAAGGAGTGAAGATGTGGTATTTATAGAGTTGAGGAAGGATAATATTTGGAAGATTAAATTTTTTTTTTTTTTTAATTAAACGTGGGATCATCGGCTTCACCATCCCAAGCCTCACCCCTCAACACCTGAACCCGCCGAACCCGATGGACACGGGGCAGCGGTACCGGAGGTACCGGCGGTACCGGCGGTACCGCACCCAATCTTTCCGATCCCGCACCGAGCCCGAACCACTACTCCGTGCACCCTTAGAGCTAGAATCACTGGAAATATATTATAATGAGGTTTTCATGAAAATAAAAAAGATAGTATGGAAAATAGTATTATATGTTTGTGGAATTGCGGTGTGTTATCTTGTAGGAGTTGAGCTACAAGTAATCATATCATTCGACACTCTCAACGACATAATAAAAGTTCATACAAACAATTTCCTCAGATTCAAAAGCAACGAAGAACAATCTTATGTTAAAATTGAAGTTACTTCGGTAAACCTTTGCAATCTGAACCAACTACAAAGAAGTGCATCACTAAAAGTACCGTACCTCATGAGTAAGTGAGGGTTCTAGACACCGATGTTGCCATCTACAAGGCCACCAACAATGAGACCGAGTGAGAATTCTTCCGAACCCGACGACGGTAATTTCCCCTAAGACAACCAATTAAATGGTTCTGAACTTGGTATAGCACTGGATAACGGAAGCTCACGATCATAGGATCGAAAATCAAGGTTAAGGATTGCTGCCTCTTTTAGCATATATTTACGTTTGGTGATGAAGGCCCACTAACGGTAAATGTAAACCCACATCCGACGAAGTCATCAGATCAATGTTCTTGATTTATCCATTGCCCACTAACGGTATATTTACCGTTTTCGTCAAAGCCTTCTCACTTAATCACCTTTGATGTTCTTGATTTTTGCATTGTCAAAGTCCTGCACTATCACCGTCTTTTGCTTATCTTCTCCGGCGACGTCATCAGATTGGTGAAGACATCTGAAGTCATTAACTCCTTCGCCCTTCGGTCCAGTTTGAACCCGTCCCAACAACGAACCTCTCAATAGATCGAAGTCCCTTTAATCAATTTTCTGATTTCATCTTCATTAGCCGGTGTAATCAAATTAGGTCAACGTTGTCTTCAATCTAAATACAACCCATCGATTATTGTTGATTCAACGATGGTGAAGTGCATAAACGACCTTAGATGAACGATCTTGGTGGAGAAGGTGAGTTAGATGAAATAAAAAATGAAGGGATATTGAAGAAGAAACCAAAGTCTTTAACGGCTTCTGGTGATCTGATGGTCTTTGCTAGTCAAAGAGAGATCAGTGGCAAAGAAAACTTCGGGTGACTTGCTGAAATGGAGAATCCCGTTTGACGCCGTCAATGATGAAGGTAGTTTTAGTTCAATTGAAATTGATGAAAGCGATAGGGATGAAAGAAACAAAAGAATTTGGATTTAGCACTAGCCCTTGTAACCGAAGATGGGCTAGTGTCAGATTCACCGGTGGCTCATCGATCTTGAATAACATCTTTTTTTAATCAATTCCAGAAGTTATCGATAGATTTGGAGTCAGGGTTTTGATAGAGAGAATGATGGTGGAGGGGGTTTTGACTGATCGTATAATAAGGAGAGAGGTAGAGAGAATGAGATAAATTGAGAATAAATAGTCAAATTACCTTGAATGAGGAATAAAATTAAAATATATATAATTAATTATTATATTAATTTACTAAAATACATCTTATAAATGATTGGATAAAGATCAATCCTACATTCACACAATATATGTACTCTATATCTAAGATACCATATTTGTGATTTAATTTGTATTGTTTGATTATTTGTGCGACTTGTGAGATAAAATGAAAAATCCAACTCCTTGAACGTACTGTGCCCATACTTTGTATACATTTGATTATAATTTTTTCTTTATATTTTTTTTCTATCCACGTTATCTGTGAAATTCTATTAACACGGACTTGTTTCTTAAATTATTTGTATTTATTGTTTATTGACAAAATTGTAAAAATTATCATTGTGTTTATTATTTTATGTGGTTTTGGTCCAAAAAATTTTGGTGGTATACCATTGGTCTAATTTCAGATCTTTTTTGTAGTTTTGGTCTATATGCTTTGACATTTTTTTGTGGTTTTGATCCAAACCCGATTTGAAATTACAAATATACTCTTTAAGTAATTATTTTTAAATTTCTATTATTCTTATTTTAATTAAACTAAATAAAAAAGAATTACAAATATACTCTTTAAGTAATTATTTTTAAATTTCTATTATTCTTATTTTAATTAAACTAAATAAAAAAGAATGGAGGTTTTTCATTCCTGATCCCCCTCCTCGCTCTCTCTCCTTCTCTCTCTCTTTCTCTCTCTCTCTCTCCTTGACGGTACTAACATATCTCGTATTCCAACTCCCACAAACCGTTCTTGGAGAATCTCACTCGGCAAGGTGAAGCTAATGGAGGTTTTTCATTCCCGAGATGCCCACAGGAAAGTCTACGATTAACTTCTTGTTGTAAAGGTGGGATTTCAGCACCAACTGAGCCAAAATCGGTCATCTTCTCATTAGCCCTACCACTTGAATTCATCACCAAATGTATCGAAACTCCAAAACCAACAACTCAATGGAGATCGACGGAGCTGCAGGTATCTAAAAAGTGGCGATAAAGGTCCCTGGAGATGTGGTGATGGAGATCGGCGGAGTAACAGGTTTCCGACGACTAAATTTACAGCTCTCCGATGTTTGCAGACACTTCCACTCCTCTTTCGACCTCCCAAACGATCATGTATCTGATTGTTGCCTGCAGGATCATCGCCTCTATTGGGTTTTATTCCGGTAAACGCCTCCTCCATCTAATTTTGTTTGACAACACACAACCGATTTACACAAATAGAAATCGGATTCACAGATTTGACTCCAAATTACACAATCGGTTAAAACCATAGCTCTATTATCTTGTTCCCTGATGATGCTGATTGTTGCAGGCACAGTGTTGGTAGATACGTTAATGAAGAAGATGAAGAAGGAAACCTATAACGTTGAAACCCCCAATTCGGATGAGAGAGAGAGAGAGAATGGTAGAGGTGCGTGGGTCATTCTTATTTTTAAGAGTAAATTAGACTTTTGGTTCATGCGGTTGGGAAAAAATACCACATAAGTCCTAACTTTCCATTTTCAACATTGATAGTCACTTAGGTTTGCGAAAGCCGAAAATTACCACATAGAGCCTTGGGGCATATAAAAAGACTAAAATGCCATTTTTATTTATTTTTTCTTTTTCTTTAAATTTGTTACTTATTTTATTAATAATAAAAAAAATACCCCATCCACCCCCACCCCCACCCCCACGTCTCTCTCTCTCTCTCTCTCTAAAATACCCACCCCACCTCCATCTTCTTCTTCCTCATCTCACCTGTAACTCATAAAAATCAGTAACTATGATGATGAAATGTAGAGCAAGAGAAGACCGTAGAGAATGTGTGTATGAATATGAATTTCAAGAGTTGATGACAAAAAGCATGGAACAACAAATTTAAGGATTGATTTAGGCAACTTTCTCTCGATAATTGAACAAGCTAATATCAATCGCAACCTTCGTGAGATGTCTTATAAAACCTAATCCCCCAAATCAAACCTATGTGTAAAAGGTATTGACTACTCATGTCTAGTTTAAAAATCTTCTCCAATTAGACTAATTTCATCTGATTCTTTCCACAGTGACCTACATAATCATGGAATCTGAGAGACTTGATATGCCATAGTGACTTCCCGGACCCACAACTCAGATGAATCGTAACAAAGCACCAAAATAACTTTTAGGAAATCCAAAATATTCCAGATTCGAAAATAGTTACCCACATATACCACAAACACTGTCGCATTAGATATTGCCATCACTTACTAAAAACACAATAATCTCGTTATGAATATATATGTTTATAGAGAGAGAGAGAGAGAGAGAGATACCGGTGAAAAACTCCACGGTAGTCTGGTTTGGTAGCAAAGTTGACTGTGGATCACCGGCGGCAGAGGTGATGTGGCTTTGAATTGTTTGAAGCCGGCGGCTGGCTTTAGATTCCATTGAATTTTCTCAGGAACGATGAAGACTTGAGATTATATTTTCTAGTCTCGCAGATTAAAACTTTTTCTAACACAATGTGTAGCTGATATGCATATATAGTATTGAAAGGGAGATGATGTCGGTAAATTTTGATAGAGTTCAGATATGGAACAAGAAATGAAGATGGCTTTGGCTGAACAGGCATTTGCAGAAGATGCAAGGCAACAAACAAAAAAACAAATTGAGATGGCAGAGATGGAGTTTGAGAATGCCAAGAGGATTAGACAACAAGCTCAGGTGGAGTTAGAAAGGGCTAAGATTCTTCGAGAACAAGCCACCAAGAAGATAACTTCCACCATGTTAGAGATCACTTGTTATTCTTGTAGGCAACGATTTTAAGGGATGAGTTGCAGGTGAGATGAGGAAGAAGAAGATGGAGGTGGGGTGGGTTTTTTGGATTGGAGAGAGAGAGAGAGAGAGAGAGAGAGAGAGAGAGAGAGAGAGAGAGAGAGAGAGAGAGAGAGAGAGAGAGAGAGAGAGACGTGGGGGTGGAGGTGGAGTGGGTGGGGTATTTTTTATTAATAAAATAAATAACAAATTTAAAGAAAAAGAAAAAATAAATAAAAAAGGGCATTTTAGTCTTTTTATATGCCCTAAGGCTCTATGTGGTAATTTTCGCAAACCTAAGTGACTATCAATGTTGAAAATGGAAAGTTAGGACCTATGTGGTATTTTTTGCCAACCACAGGGACCAAAAGTGTAATTTACTCTATTTTTAACTAATATATATATATATATATATATATATATATATATATATATATATATATATATATATATATATATATATATATATATATATATATATATATATATATATATATATATATATATATATAGGTAGAATAAAATGAGAAGGGTGAAAATGTTGAAAAAATGAGAAAGAATCTGGACCCCTTATTTTTCAAGATCTATGGTTTAGATTATTATGGTAATTTAATTGTTTTTAAATACAAAATAAATTAAATGGTATCATAAAACCTGGTTAAGGGTGTAATCGTAAATTCCAAGTTTACTGATTCCCTTGATTTAGCTACTACATCGCATCCCTCTCTCTCTAAATTAGGAATTTCCCCACCATTTGATTTCTATCGTGAGTATCAGGAACCCTAAATCACCATCTGATCTTCATTGCCATACCTCGCCTCCAAGCCACTATCTTCAGCCGCTCTTCAAAACACTTATATACGATCTTCACACCACATATTCGTCAGAGGCTTTTCATATTTCTGCTTCTCTATTATTGAAAATTTTAATTAGTTTTCCCTAATTGATAGAGATCGAAGTTTAATGTAATGGCGATGTAGGTATTAGGGTCGATAAAACAAATAATTTCTTCCATGTTTCTCTTCTACCTGCGATATATATGATTATATTGAAAATAATTCTATGGATTTTCATCTTTAATCAGGGGGTGGGGTTCTTGCCGCATATCCTCCACGTTAAAGTTGGAGAAGTGCATTCATGTTCCTTTTTTGTATCTTCATTAAGATTTCTTGATGTTTATCTTCCGGAATCATGTATATAATTCTTCTTAAGTTTCTTTCTAAAATCACAAATAAATTTGTATACAGGATGTGTTGGCAAAATTAATGTGGTTCTCACAAAACAACTCAAGAGTTATCTGCATTTATCTATTAATGGCGCCATATCTAATGTGACACTTTAGCTTTACAAAGTACACCATCAACATATTTATTTAGTATAAACATAAATAAATAGATATATAAGAATCAACTTTTTGATTTAGGATTAATAGAGTGTACTCAAACCAAGAATTCGAAATCATTTAATTTAAACCGAACCAAAACAAATTGAAACAGTAAAACTTGGTTTTGATTTGAATTCATTTTAGTATTTTCTTTTTAATTTTATTTTGTTACAGTGTTAATCATCGATGATTAGTATTTGATAACAACTTAAACAAAATGCATTTGTTACAATGTTAATTATTGATGATTAACACATGTTATTCATTGTTTGTGCTTTGTTACAATGTTAATCATCGACGATTAACACTTAAAACTGATTTATGTTTGAAAACAATGAGTAAATATGTGTTAATCATCAGTGATTTGGACACCAGTTATAATCATTTATGTTCATAATAAGTTATAATCATTTATGATTATAACTATAACTGTGAAGATGATTAGAATATTGGTTATAATAATTTCTGATTATAGTTTTGCTAGCTTTAATATGGTCTTAATCATTTATGATTATAATTATGACGACATAAATGATTAAATGATCGGTTATAATAAATTGCAATCATTAGTGAATACGCATATACAATATTGTAATAATTTTTTGAACTTGATTTTGCAGGTGTGAATTCAATAATAACAATGATCATGGGTGCGCCGTCTTCGTTTTTGATGGTAGCAACAAGAATAATGATCAATGATGCAACATCAACTCTATGATTACGAATACATTGAATTTTACTATGTTTGTTTAATTCATTTGTTATTACAATCGAACTAGATTTTTTACCTCAATATTATCCTTTATTCTTTTCATTTTTTTGTTATTCATTTATGATTAGAGGTATAATGAGGTTATTTATTCATATGTGATGACAATTGTGTTGAATTTTATTAACATGTTGTTTATTCATTTATGATTACAATTGTATTGAATGAAAATGTACAATCATGTATGAATATAAAATCTCAATTTCAAACTAATTTTGTATTTATTGTTACTTGTAATCATTCAAGATTAACATAATCATATCAAATATAATTTTAAAAAATTCTCAAAAATTTTATTTTTATGTATATTTTATTCATTGATGATTACAAAAGAATTTTATATAATCTCTATAAAAAGATTGTTAAAAAATTAAATCACTAAAATTATTAAAATATATTTTTTTCTATTTATTCATGATTGAAACCGTGAAAAAAAAGAATAAACTATTAAATTTCTAATTTTGACAAAATAATTAATAAAAATATCTTTTTTTATATTCCATTAATAGAATAACAAAAAAAAAAATCAATTAATTCCTTTAATAGATAATAACAATCGTAATCTCTATAATCATGGAAAGTGAATAATTTAATCCCATGATTATAGGGAAAACATAATTATTTAGGATTTTTAATTAATTAGACATATTGTTAAATTACTATATTATCCATATAAAATGATTGGTCCAGAATCATTCTCGCATTCTCAACATTTTAATCCTTCTCATTTTAACCTCTCCCTATATATATATATATATATATATATATATATATATATATATATATATATATATATATATATATATATATATATATATATATATATATATATATATATATATATATATATATATACTTAATATCTTTTAAGAACCAACCTCACCCCGAGAACCCGAGAACTCCCAACTCCTTTTGAATCAATCCTATATCTCCCAAACCGATATTTTTCAAAAAACCCACCCCATAGGCCTCTTAGACGCTCAAAATGGGGCCGGGTCGCTGGAATTTTTTTTTTCCAAAAAACGACTTTTTTTTTGAAAAAGTTTGTACATGTGCAAAAAAAAAAGTTTGCACATGTGCAAACTTTTTTATACGTACATTTTTTTTCAAGTTTTTTTATGGATGTCTTTCTAACATATATTTAAGGCGGTCTTTAAAAAAAATTTGAAAAAAAGTGTACGTATAAAAAAGTTTGCACATGTGCAAATTTTTTTCAGTCGTTTTTTTCGAATTTTTTTTCGAAAATGCTTAAATATGTGCGTTTTAGAGGCCTATGGGGTCGGTTTTTTGAAAAAATATCGGTTTGGGAGTTCTCGGGGGACTTGTGGTTCTCAAAAGATCCTAACTATATATATATATATATATATATATATATATATATATATATATATATATATATATATATATATAAGGGTATAATTGTCTTTTTAAGTTTACAGGGACCAAAACCACAAAAAGATCTGAAATTGGACCAATGGTGCACCGCCAAAACTTTTTAGACTAAAACCCCATAAAATGACAAACACAAGAATCATTTTTGCAATTTTGTCTGGTTTATTCTTTCGTTATGTAAAACTGACAGACAAATTTTTCGATTTAATGTGAAAGTTTCTTCCAAGTAATGTGTTTAGAATCTAATTTGCCCAAAACGCAAAGCATGATCTAGTTCCAACACACCTAGTGCCAATTTAAGAGAATCTCTCCATTTTGCAAAGTTAGTCCCATTCAAATAGTCAAATGCTTCAATCAGGTGACTTGGGGAAATAGTAGATGCTGAAAAGGGATTAATGTTTAACCTATGCGAAGAAGATACTTATGTGATCTCATGGTATAACAAAATAAAATCATATTAGTGTACCTATTATTAACACAAAAATAATAGGGTTTATAGACACATTATTCAATTGTTGGTTTCGCTTTGGATAGACAAACAGTTGAACGTTATGGCGTCCTAAATATTATATTACGCTCATTGTTGTAAACGTCGGTCTAGTCGGCCGACTAGTCGGCGCCTAGTCGCTAGTCGGCCTGTTATTGAGTAGGACTAGAGCTAATCGGCTAAAAAATCAGTAAAAGTCGGTCCAAATCGGCTTAGGCGGTCAAAGTCGGCCTAAAAGTCTAATTTGTCAAAAAAAGAAACAAAAATGTCAATAAAAGTAAAAAAAGGTCAAAATTAATGCTAATTTAATGGAAAGAAACAAAAGGAGAAGAGTAGAAGATGCTAAACAACTTGAAAAAAAGTTTTTATTAAACTTATTATAGACTTATGGTTTTATGGTTAGTTACATAAGTATTCAAGCAATTGAAAATAACTATTTTTTATAGTTATTTACATATTTTCTTAGAATATTAGTAATATTTAGTTTTTTGTAAGGGTTCCTGACTAGTTGCTAGTCATTAGTCGATCGACTGACTAGCGCCTAGCGACTTTTACAACCTTGATTACGCTACACAAATATTGCAATCATTTTCGAACAAAAATACAACATTTGTGCATATTATGCTTAAAAACTCCATTGCTTGACGTGACAAGTCATTGAACATGCTGGACAGACTAACTTTTTGATAGCAACATACTTGAGAACTGGTGCCAAGGAACCACGTCGCATTTGAAGTACCTTCTCTCTTTTATCAACATCTCTAATCTCCACATCTAACCCATGTGGATACTCTACTACAAAGTCTGGACCGGAGCGAGGCTGCAACCTCGGTTCTGCTGACTTCGGTTTAGACCGAACTACTAACCATCTAAAGTAGTATGATAAAATTGGTTGAATGCCCTGACTCGTGATGCTACTTAATATCTGACTCGTGATGCTACTTAATATCTATTGATCTCGGTTCGGTTCGTCCAACCGAGACGAAGAACATTCCTCGAACGAGGACACTGATCCATCCGAAGTGCAACCCTTCTACTGCTCTGGCTACCTTGCCTCAGTTCCTGCTTGCTTTGGAGCGCTGATCTTCTCCGACCGCAAATGTCTTCCTCTGTTCGGATTAGACTCTACATACTTAAAAAATACAACAATATATACTGTGTTTTATTGGTGCATATAATCAACTAAAAAAATAACTAAATAGATAAGTAAGTGTAAGAACCCGAAAATTTTGGTAAAAGTCATAAAATGAACATATGAAAAGTTGGGTTTGAACGAGGGCGTAATAGTAAAAATTGGTCAAAAAGGGCAAAATGGTCATTTGGCACACAAATGACTTTTATGTAAAGAAAATATAATTATGGGGTAAGAATGAAAGAAAATAAACTTATAATGTTATCAAATGAAGTTCTTGTGCCATTTTGGGAAAAATAGAACTTGAGGGACCAAAGTGTAAAATGGCTAGGTATAAAAAGGAGAAAAATCTTCTCCCAGTTCATAGAATACGAGAGAGACTTCTAGAGAGAGCCAGAGAAAGCTAGGGTGATCGGGTCTTGAAGGTTGTGAGGAATTGAATCAATTCCACTTGGAACTGAAGAATTCCAAGCCATATAAGGTTAGTAATCTTGTTTTTAGGGTTGTTTAACCCATTTTCCGTGAGTGTGTTACTGTAGCTTCGTGATTTCAGTGGCTAGAGTAGGATTATCCTATGATTCCTAGCCTTAATTGATGTCTTAATCACTATCTAAACCTACTTCATCTATTGAAAATGTTAAAAATCAAGAAAATGAGAATTTGAGCTCAAGAACCCTAACTAATGGGTTTGTAAGAACAAGTTGGTTTTATTGGTTCTTGATAAGTCTAATATTTCATAATAGAAGTAATAAATCATTCCTAGTTGATAAATTTGAGTAATTTCAGATTTTGGGTAAAAATGTCAAAAATGGAAATTTTTGGAAGAAACTTGGAATCCATGATTCCATGGTTTAAAAACAGGTAAAAGTAGTTGGTTTATGTTTCTAATCACATCTTGATCAGTATCCAACATATGGATAACTTAAAATCAAGTTTGGTGATTTCATGTGTAATTAAACCCTAGAAATTTGAGTTTAGGATCAAAGTGTTAATTTGACATAAAGAGTTGGTTAGAATGAGTCAAAAATGATGTTTAAGTATGAAGAAACCATTAGAAGTGGTTTCCAAAGAGTTTCAAATAATAAAATGAAAGTTTGAACAAAAACTGAAATTTGTCGGGTGGAATGGAATTGGTGATTCCATGAATGAAACCCATGGAAATGGTTAATGGAAATAATTAATTGGTAATTAACAAAGTATGTTTTTGGTTGTAAAAACCTTAAATTAAATCATCCATTGGTTATATAAATATATGTATAGAAAATGAACAAAACTAGATTTTAAAATTTGAGTTGATGTGCATATGAGCTTCCTTAGAGCTCTTGTGACATCCTATGGTCTTAATCATTAAGTCATGAACTAAATAAGACTTAATAGAAGTGAAAACATGTTCTTAACATAATAAAGGGTTAATAGAACCTATGGTCAAAATTTGGTGAAGTTTGGAGTTAAAACGAGCCCGATACATGATTTTTAGTGAAAAATTCAAGTTTTTGAAGGATCTGGGAGTTACACGGCCGTGTAACTTTTATGAGCAGAATTACACGACCGTGTAACCTACTGGAAGGTGGTAAAGAGTCTATTTTGTCCCTAGACATGTAGCCTTGGTCTCAAATTGATCCTATAAGTGTTATAGAGCATGAAAACATGAAAAATGAGTCTAAATTGTGTATGTGACTTTCCAAGGGTATAATGGTCAATAAAATGTCATTTAAAAGATAATAAGAATAAGTAAAAAGGTGTGTTAAGGGATGAATATCACAAAAATATTGTGATATGAGCCTAGTGGAACTTAACAAAGTAGTCCTTACATGTTGTTAAAGTATAACATGTTATTAATAAAGTGTGAATAAACTTCTTAGGTGCTTAAGAAGTAAAAGATCAATAAACGGAAAGGACAAGGAAGGGTGTAGCCATAGTTAGACTTCTCTAACCAGCCAAGGTGAGTAATGTGTGAATTTTTGAGTACATAGCAAAATGGGTTTTATACAAAGAAATGAATTTTATATACAATGTTTGGGAGTCAAAATGGTTTTATGGAAATTGAAATGGTTTAATGAAAATGAAAGTGATTCTATGGAACTGGAAATGGTTTTGTGAAACTGGAAGTGATACTATAAAATAGTAAGTACAATGTGTACAGAAATGATAAATGAGAAATACAGAGAATTAATAAAGTGATTTAGCCCTGTTGATGAGTTGAGAAGTATCCGGATAAAGATCACGACCTGCTGCGGTAGGGGTGGTCAAAAGACACTACTGGGATGGTACCTCCCGTCGCGAAGTAGTTGTCTAATTGGTACCTTGATGGATGAATTCGTTTCATGCTGTTGAGGGAGGAGTTATACGGGTTCGTCTCGTATAAAGCCTACGGGTGCGCTCGTAGGAATGTGCTCACAAATGAAAAGGGAATACCTATGGGTGCTCTCATAGGAAATTGAATAATATGAGAATTTGAAATGTTTGAAATATGGAAAACTATTTTGGGTCTAAACCCCTATTGCTCACGAGACATTATGTCTTACGTATGTTTTTTAAAATGCTATGTACTCAGGTGAACAAACAAGGAATTAGAAGAGTCGAGTGTGGGACGGTAGCTTTCGTTGTGTAAAGTATGTACTCTTTAAATTGTGGTAATGATACGGAATAGTAATGCCCCGAGTGTATAACTAGATATTTTGTATTAAAAAGTCTTAGTGAAAAAATTTTTTTTTTGGGAAATTTTGGTGTTACAATTTGGTATCAGGGCCATAGTTTAAGCGAACTAGGTGTCAAAACTTGAACCTAGACTTAAACTGTGTAAGAGTTAAGTAGGATACATACTTTTATATAAGGTCGAAAGTAAAAAGGAGTGAGGGTTAACCTGAAACAGTGGAACATGAGCCCAGGTGGTGAAGTCGGAGGCAAATATGTATAGGTGGTTATAATAATATGGGCCCGTACTATCATAATCATAGGATATATATTTGAGTTTGGTGGAACCACAAGGGAATCATGGGAATCTGTAAAGGATGTGTATGGAAGGTGTGAGTGACATAGGGTTGATATACCTATGTAATAAAAACCAAGTATGATTGGATATATTAAAGTATGAACGTAAAGAATTAGAAAATAAGATAAGGAGTGTGTGAAAAGTAGTAGGGAAAAATCCAAATATGCGGTTGTGGTAACCGTCATACCTTATGTGGAATATTGTAAAGTATATGTAATAGAACATGAGAAAGTATGAAAGAAAATAGTAAAAGAGATATGAAAAGAATGTATAAATCTATTGAGAATTTTGAAATGGAAGAAATGTGGATAAGTAGTACAAAAAAAAATATACAGTTGAAAATTACGTTGTCTAACGGAACTGAATTATGATCATGGAATAAAGAAAAAAAATAGTGTCACTATAGTGACCAAAGAAAGAAAGATTAGAAAAGAATATGAATACATATATGTCAATAAAACCCAGATAAGAAGTACAAGATACTTATAAGGAAGGTAAACGATGATAAGATGATTGGTTATTTGGAATCAAATACCGCAATCCAATGAAAGAAGTATAAGAAGAAATATAAATGATAAAGGTTATATCATGGTATGTTAACCAAGGATAACCGAAAGTATGTAAGAATGATTACTAAAAGATCATAATCAATATGAAGTAAGAAATAAGAGTGAATGCCAAAATAAGTATTAGGCGAAGAATCAAAGATAATATAAGGACTATAATAAACAGACAGGAAGTTACTACTTCCGAATGTGAATGAATATAACGGGTAAAAATATTCAATGATTGTGAAAAAAAAGGTCAATGAATGGCCAGTATTTATGAAATGTAGTATATCTATATACGTGTATGAGTGTGAAAGAATGAGTAAGTATGAAACTTATATAATATATAAGTGTAAAGGTGGATATGAAATATGTATCCTAATTAGAATACTATAAACTAAGAGGCAAAATAATGAGATAAAGTATTTGGCGTACAGCCTCAAAATACAAGAGAATAAATGATATAGAGAAAAATATATGGTATCTGTATTTCACTTTAAGATACATAAGAAATAAGTATGACATAGAATACAAAACACATAATGTTGTAAAGGAATGAGTATACTTATAGTCTTAAGATACGAAGAAGTAAAGAGTGTGAAGAAATGAGGTGTGGAAAAAAATAATAAACAAATAGATAATGTAATGTGTTAGGCATGTAGCCTCACGACACATAAAAAATGGTAAAAATATGATGAAATAAGTTTGGGCTTAAAGCCTAGAAAATGTATAGAAAAGGAGTGGGATACAAAGGTTTAATATCTATGAAAGAAGGGTCATACTATATAAATACGAAAATAGTGTATGTTAAAAGAGTACAATGAGGAAAAGAAGTAAATACTTGAATTGGTAATCAAATGGTAAAATGGTGTATTTGGGTAGTAAGAAAGACAAAAGTTTTTAGCATTAGCCATAATAAGTATAGAGTAGTAAATGATAAAAAAGAAGTAAAACCTGAATTACATGTGAAAGTATTAAAAGAATTAAATATGAGAAGCGAGAAATAAGTAATATCAAGAATTGTGTTGGTTAAATTCCTTCCTGGTAAATGAGAAAGAAGGGGGAAATGGTAATTTCGGGAAAAATAAAAGCGGATGCAAGAAGTTAGTAAGTAAAAAAAAAATTATGAGATATAAAGTTTTACTGTTTATGAAAAAAATGGTATTAATCTATATGATTATGAAAGAATGATGTGATGGGTAAGTAGTTGACGAGTCAGAAAAGGAAATTTTATAAAAAAATATTATGATGTATCTGAGTAATGAGAAAGAAAAATATATGAAAAGTGTAAAAAGTATGAAAAGATGAATTGTCGTACACAAAATGTATGAGATTTTATAAGTCATTTGAAAAATTGAATCAATTATGGTAACCAATTGAAAGGGCGGTGGAGAACAAGTGAATAGGAGATAAAGTGTTAAACTAAGCACTAGTGTGAGAAATAAGAACGACAAGAAAGTACTAAAACATAAGTAATATCATGAGAATGGTACACGGGGTACCTAAAAAGATGAAAAGTTTATTTATAAAAGTATTGTAAGAAAGCTGAAACATGAAAAAGACATGATTATACTAGTAAGTGTAATGAGTAAGTGAGACCGAAATATCATAAATAATAAAGGAGGATGAAAGAAGTATCGTGGTTACTAATATATCAAAATGTGAAAATGATACAAGTAAAGAGTGATATAGGGTAAGTAATTGTAAAAGTAATGCATATAATGTACAGGGAACGAGTAAGAGGCACGTGAAATTGAGATTTCATAAATCATGAAATAAGAATTGGAGTAACGTTTGAATTATTAATAAATCAAGATACAAAGATACTATGAGTACCACAGGATACAAGATAAGTATTCATGAGAATAACCCATGTGAATTATAAAAGGAGGAAGATAACAATATGATGAGAATGTATGAACGATAGTATAAAGTTAAATAAATCCTATAATTACATAGTAAAGGTGATGAAAGTAAGAGTAATGAAGTTTGACAGCAACAATAGGTCAACTTCAACAGTAAAACTGTACAAATCTACTAGGCTAAAAAGTATGTATCATACATTGTTGAAAATACGATAACTGATCTCCACGAATAAGGTTTTTAAGCCGATTACTGTGTGATAGATATGTATTTTAGCTATAATATGCGGAATAAATAAGAGTTGCGGAATAAATATAAACTAAAATTAAGTTACTGAAAGCTATGAATAAATAAAATAAAGCGGTAAATTTAAACTAGACAGTATTTAAATAGACAGAAAGCGGTAAATAAAATAAATGTTAGAAGTTAGATGTTAGATGTAATAAACGCCATTATCAACGATAAAGTGTTTTTACAATAAATAAAAGGTTAGAAGTTAGAAGTTAGAAGTTAGATGTCTCGGTTAAATACAGTCCACATATGTTGTTGTTGTCATGGTTCAATTTGTATGTCTTGGAATTTAGTACAATTGATTTATAAAAGTTTAAATAAATCAATAATGGCACAGGTAAATTATTGGAATTATAAAAAGAACTTATCGACAGCAGAGGAAGATGGTGTTTTTCTTTGAAGCGTCGATTCTTGTTCTTTGCGGTAGGATGAGGTATGGTGATTTATGGTGTTTGGGTAGAATGGATTTTTGAATCTTGAGGTTGTGCGGTTTGGTTCTTGTAGAAAGGGTGGTATGCTCGGTTTTTCTTGCTGAAATGGTATTTCTTCGGTTTTGTGTTGGTTTGGACGTGGGTTTGCTTTTGTGTGTGTATTGTAGTTGTATTGGTGCTGTATAGGTTTGGTGTCGGTTTTTATAGAGGTTTTTTTTGGTGTAGGGTAGAGGTTGTTTAGAGGTTTGAAGTTTGGTGTTGGGTAGAGGTTGTTTCTTACGGTTATATGGTTTGGTTCTTGTTGCCAAATTCAGAAATTTGAGTGTCTTGAGGTGTTTGGTCGTGGGTTTCTTTGAGTGTGTATGAGTATGGTGTAAGGTGTTAGATTGGCAAGAGGTGAGCTTCTTATTTATAGTTGCTGAAATACAGGGTTCGCGTCGCGACCATATGGCCGTCGCGTCGCGAAGGTGCGTAGTGGTGTTGCTTTTGGTCGGCCACTGGTTAGTGCGTTGTGTTGGTAGCCTCGCGATTGAAAAGTTGGTGGTGTCGCGTTGAAGGCTTCGCGTCGCGACCAGGTCTTCCGTCACGTCGCGATTGCTGTACAATCTGGAGTCTTGTGTTTTGTTCTTCTTCGCGTTGCGACATATGTGTCTGTCGGGTCGCGATTGCTGTAGCTGGGTGATTTTTGCTCTTTGGTTCATAGCATCACTTCCTCAGGTTTGGTTGTTTTCTCAAAGTTTCTTGGGTCTTGATTCATTCTTGTTTTTGATCTCGAATTCACGCAACCTGAAATAAACTGATAATATTTGTTAGATAAAATAAAAACAGTTCATCTTATTTCAGTGATGGTCACATACAAAAATATTTTTCAACACTTTCCCCCTATGTGATCATTACTGAAATAAGGACAGATTAAAAGGTAAGATTGAAAATTCTTGAAATTTGGATAAAACATTTATAAAACCATATCACTTGTTTTGAAAAAGTGTGACTAGATTTTACTTATGTTTCGAAAAATATTTGTCAAGAATATTTGTTTCTGAATCAAGGTTTCATGTTCAATTATCAAAGGGTTTTTGTATATGTATTTTCATAATATTCCTTAAGATTTTATAGCATTTATAAAGACGACAAGTGATCTTAATAGGTCGATTCAGATGAACTCTCATAGGTATAGCTCACACTTGACTGAGGTGTTTTGGTTGTTCTGGGTGCAGAACTGGTGTATAATCACTAAAGATGAGTGATATCTCTCAGTTTGAAGGTGTTGACTTATGCTTAATGTGGATTTATACCTATATACTTTAGTCACTTGGTCTTCATATTAGATAATCAATCACAAAAGACTGGTTTCGGCATTACTCTAAGGGTTTCTTCATTCATGCCATTGATGTTCACTCTCTCTCCGTCGGGAAATACATGTAGAAGGGTTTAAAAATTTTCATAGTGCAGTTTGCAACTAAGAATATTCAATTATGAAGGCTACAGTATCCCGGTAAATCTTCGGTTTTGACAGCTATATTTGATAAAGCATTTGAGAATCCGTTTGTTTGGAAAATTTTGAGAGATCTCTGTCTTGATGGATTGTTGTTGTAAATCTTCTTTTTCTTTGGTGAGGGATTCACCTTTGTCTTTATCTTTTCTTGATTTGTGCGAATACACATTGTATAAAAGATATCTGATGTGGTTATCAATTGTGATTTGTTGACAGCATTTGTTGGGGATGACTTTGCACTTTTGAGATTTGATTTTCATGTTTTCTTCTGGTTTTCTTGGATATGGTGTGTCGTTTCTTCAATTGTCAGACTTGCTATGCTGGATGATAAATCTTTTCTTGATGTGGCTTGATTGAGGATAGGGATATGTGATATAAAAGACAGTTTGTCTAATATATAAGAAAATGATTGTATCGTCCCTGGTCATTTTGATATCTAAGCAAAAATGAGACTAGCATCACGGTATAAGAGTATAAATCCTATAAGTCATAATGAAAACACCTTTGCTCACAGAAATGAATTCCACTTAGCAGTTGAAGACGAGGCACAAATTCTCACATGGGTTTGGTTTTCATCTGAATCTCCTAATCTTATGTCCCTTAATAGATAAAATCGTTATAATTGAAATAAATTCAAAGGGAATAAGAGAGTGTACATAACGAAAATTTTGAAATTTGAACCTTCATTTTAATTAAGAATCAATATGACTGAGAACATTCATCGAGCATAAGTATCTGAAAATTTAGTCAAGAAGATGTTAATCACATGGTTTAATAAAGACTTTAAAAAGATAAAACTTTATCCTAATTTTTGTGATTTTTGATTATGTGGATGTTTTTGGAAAATTTTGGTTATTTGAATGTTTTTGGTAAATTTTTGAATTTTCTATTTGAATGAAAGTAAACACTCTTTTGTACAAACAAAAAGTAAGAGATTAGGGATGGATGTTATCTGGATTTAACATTCCTAGACGACCTAGGAAGTATTGAAACTTGGTTTCGTCTAGAGCCTTAGTAAAGACATCGGCAATTTGATCTTCGGTGTTGATGAAGTGCAATTCGATATGACCCTTTTGAATGTTGTCTTTGAGGAAATGATATCGAATGTCGATGTGCTTTGTCATGGAATGGTGCACGGGATTGTGAGAAATGGCAATAGCGCTGGTTGAGTCACAAAATATGGGAATTTGTGAGACTTTGTAGCCATAGTCACGTAATTGAGTTTGCATCCACATGACTTGTGAACAACAGCTTGCGGCGGCTACATATTCAGCTTCTGCGGTTGAAGTGGACACGCATGATTGTTTTTTTGAAGTCCAACTTACCAGTCTGCCTCCTAGAAATTGGCAAGAACCAGATGTGCTTTTCCTGTCTAGTCTGCATCCTCCATAGTCGGAGTCGGTGAAGGCGTTAAGCTGAAAATCAGAGTTAGCTGGATACCAAAGGCCAAGAGATGGAGTTCCTTTAAGATATTTGAAAATTCTTTTCACAGCTACAGCATGAGATTCCATAGGATTGGCTTGGTATCTGGCACAGACACATGTAGAAAACATGATGTCGGGTCTGCTGGCTGTGAGGTATAGGAGTGATCCTATCATTCCTCGATATTTCTTTTGATCAACAGGCTTGCCATTTAAGTCTGCATCTAATTTGTAACCAAAGGCCATTGGGGTTTTTGCTGTATTGGATTTGTCAAGAGAAAAACGAGTTAGAAGATTTTTGACATAATTTTCTTGATTAATGAAAATTCCATCTGATGATTGGTTGACTTGAAGTCCAAGAAAAGTAGTCATTTCTCCTATCATGCTCATCTCAAATTTGCTCTTCATTAAATCTGCAAACTTGATACTCAAAGATTCATCAGTAGAACCGAAGATAATGTCATCGACATATATTTGAACGATTAACAGATGTTTACTAAAGATTTTACGAAAGAGAGTTTGATCAATTGAACCTTTTTTGAATCCTGATTCTTCTAGAAATGTTGACAATGTTGAATACGAGGCTCGAGGTGCTTGTTTTAAGCCATATACTGCTTTTTGTAACTTAAAACTGTGATTTGGGAACTGTGGATCTTCAAAACCTGGAGGTTGTTGAATATACACATTGCGATCAATCTCTCCATGTAAAAATGCACATTTTACATCCATTTGGAATACTTTGAAGTTCTTGTGTGCTGCATATGCTAGAAAGATACGAATGGCTTCGAGTCTTGCAACTGGAGCATAAGTTTCATCGTAGTCGATTCCTTCTTGTTGTGAATAGCCCTTGACGACAAGTCTTGCTTTGTTTCGACCAACTATTCCTTGATCATCAGTTTTGTTTCTGAAAACCCATCTTGAACCTACTACAGTAACATCGGGAGGAGTAGGAACGAGATCCCATACTTGGTTTCCTTCGAATTCAGCTAGTTCTTCTTGCATGGCTTTGACCCAGTCTGGATCTTTGAGAGCTGAAAGGATGGTTTTGGGTTCAGTCATGGATAAGAATGCTCCGTATAAGCATTCATTTGAGGTAGCGGCTCTTGTTTGAATACCATAATTGGGATCTCCTATGATTTGTTCTGTAGGATGATTCCTGGTCCATTTGATTAGGCGAGTTTTTTTAGGTATTTCGATTGGTATTTCTATGTCCCATTGTTCTTCTTGGTTAGGTGATTCTGTTGGGAATAGATTTTGGTTGTTGTCAAATATGTCTTTTTGGATTATAGGGTGAGAATGGGGTAATGAAGGTTCCCCCATTGATGATGCACTGGGATCATTTTGGACAGGTGGATTTAAAGAGGGATTTAGTGTTGGTAGTTCCCCCTCAACTTGATCTGCATTTTCTTGGTTTGATTGTGAAGTTTCTGCATCGGAGTTACCTGTAGGAATAGTAGAAGATGTTAGAAACTCAGAATTATAAGCGGTTTTGGGTTGTTCAAAAAGTAAATCAAGATCGATTTCTATGTCCGTAGAAGGCATTTGTTGAATTGGATTTTGAAAAATATTATCAATCATTTTAGAACCAAAATGTTCACGATCCAATTTTCTGACATAAAATTCATCGAAATGAACAACGGTACTTTCTTCAATTACTCTAGTACGTTTGTTCAGTACTCGATAAGCAGCTGAGGTAAAAGAGTAACCAAGGAAAATTCCTTCGTCTGATCTTGATTCAAAATTTGAAAGGTGATCTTTGTTATTCTTTATGAAGCATCGACAACCAAAAATATGAAAGAATTTGATGTTTGGTTTTCGGTTGTTAATGACTTCATATGGTGTTTTATGAAGATGTTTTTGGATTAAAGAACGATTTTGAGTGTAGCAAGCTGTGGCTATTGCTTCTGCCCAGAAGTATTGTGGTAGATCAGCAAAAATAAGCATTGATCTTGCAGCTTCACACAGAGTTCTGTTCCTTCTTTCAACAACTCCGTTCTGTTGTGGAGTGTATGGAGCTGATAGGTCGTGTTCAATTCCCTTGTTTCTGAGAAACGAATCTAGAGTTATGTTTTTGAACTCAGATCCATTATCACTTCGGATTCTACGAACAGGTCGTTTGAGCTTTAATTCAATCTGTTTGATGAAGTTGATCATTTCTTCAGGTGCTTCTGACTTTAGCCTTAAAAAGAAAACCCAAGTAAAGCGTGAATATCCATCAATAATAACAAGGATGTATTTCTTCCCTTTTATGCTTTGGGTTTTTGCAGGGCCACAAAGATCAATGTGCAGTAATTCTAGTGGTTCGGATATACTAGATTCGGAAATGCTTTTATGAGAGGATTTGGACAGTTTTCCTCCTTCACAAGCTGCACAAAGAGTTTCATTATCAAGTTTCAGAAGTGGCAGTCCGCGAACAAGATCATTTGCAATCAACTTGTTGATGTAGCCGAAATTGAGATGGGAAAGACGACGATGCCACAACCAGCTAATATCAGCTGAAGCTTTGGATAAGAGACAGATGTCTGGTTTTCCATAGATAAGGTCCATATCTAGTGGATACATGTTGCCTAGACGATCAGAATTAACTAGAATGGCTTTGGTCTTGGCATCCATGATTATGCTTCGTTGTTTGGTGAAAAGAACTTCATGATTGTTGTCACAGAGTTGTGATACGCTGATTAGGTTGTGTTTCAGGCCGTCAACGTAGGCTACTTTCTTGATGGTGAAGTGACCATTTGTTATGTTTCCATAACCTTTGATTCTTGCAGTCATGTTATTTCCAAAAGTAACATCTTGTTTGGATTCTGTGGGTTTGAAGTCTCGTAGAAAGCTCTGGTTTCCTGTCATATGCTTGGAGCAGCCACTATCGATATACTGTGTGCCATCCTAGGGCTCTCCAGCACAAAGTGCCTGCAATTAGACAGAAAGTTTAGGTACCCAAACCATGGTGGGTCCTGATTTGTTAATGGTTTTTGATAATTTGGAATCATTGTAGTATTTGTTGATTAGACGGAATGGTTGAGGTTTAAGTTGATTTATTAGATTTTCCCAAAGTGAGATTTGTTTTTGAAAACCTGTCATTTGAAATGATTTCTGATTTTGTGAAAAGTATCCTATATGTGAAGTTCTGTTTGATAACCTTTCTTTGTATCTGGGATTTTGATGATTTTGAAAAACATTATGATGATGGAATGGAATTTGGTGAAATGATGGTTTCTGAAAGTTCCTTGAGAGATTGAAGTTTATCTCTTGAAAGCGATTTTGAATTGGTTTTTGAAAAGGTTTTTGTTTTGGATTAAAGGTTTGTTTTTGTGGCACAGAGATTGGTTTCAAAGGTTTCTCTTGGGTTTCTTTGAAAACAATGGGCTTGCTTTGTTCTTTTGGTTTAAAGACAGCTTGAATGGGTTGTTTATTTGTCTATTGTTTCTTTGAATACTTTTGTCCCAAACTGTTCTTTCCAATAAAGGTTGAGTTTAAAGAGGGAAAGACAGTTGGAGCAGAAGTACTACCATTCTGATGAACAGAATTTTCTCCATTTAAGAAATTTTCAAGTTTGATTGTGCCATCATTCCTTGTTAGTTTAGTAGATCTCAATTGATGAGTTACTGAACTAGCAGAGTTTGATTCAGATTTTACAACTCTTTTGAATGACTTGTTGAAAAAAGTATCATCTGGGCTGCAGTTGATAACTGTTTCATTATCTGAATCGTCCTTATTGGCAGATATGAAAAAATCTGGTAGAGGCGATTTAGAGTTTTCACAAATTGTCCCATTTTTCTTTTCAGTCTTTTCATTTTCAAAGGATTCTCTTCCAATTCCTGGTTTATAATTCGTATCAATTTTGCCAGTTCCTAAGTTGTTTGCTTTAGTGAAAATATCATCACTCAATTTTCTAGCAATATTGATAGAATCCAGTTTTCCTTGAAATCTTTGATTCTCGGATTCAAGAAGTTTGATTTGTTTTGAAGAATCATCTAGTTTTAGAATCAAACTAGTGTTTTTGTCAGTTAAATCTTGAATTTTTTGTTTTAACTGAAGGACTTCCTTTTCTAAGGTATCTTTTATTTCAGATGAAATAACAGATTGATTTTTTTATTTCTAAGTCCCTTTTTTGTTTTAGAGCTTCATTTAATTGTTCTAGGACGTGATTATTTTCTTCTGATTTTCGTTCAATGTCTCTTTCAAGTTTGTCTCTAGTCCTTGTTGATTCTCCAAATCTGAGTTGCAAGGTTTGTAATTCAGATTTGTAGATGTCAGATTTAACTATTGTGTCATGATACAGTCTGAGATCAGCTTTTAGACTGTTCTCAATCTTAGTCATGTGGGACTCAAATGGTGTTCTTGAAAGACCGAGTTCTGAGATCATAGACCATACCTGATCGATGACATATGGAGCTCTTGTGGTTGGTTCATTATCAGCCATGAAGCAGAAGTTTGATTGAGCTGGTTCAGTATCTGTTTCATCATCAGAAGTTGGCCAGTGTTCCACGCTAGGTTCGTGGAATGCCATCAAAGCTTTTTGCTTTGCTTTCTTTTCTTGTTTCTTCAGCTCTTCGGCTTTTTGAGCATAGTAAGCTTAGTCTTTGACCTTGACTTTTGCTCGACAATCTCGGGCATAATGATTTAGTCCTTTGCAGTTGTGACAAATGATTACGTCATTATCATCATCGTTATTGTCAGCCTTTTGGCTCTTAACGGGTGGTTTTTCAGGTGCTTGAGTTTGTTTCTGTTGAGATAGTTTTGAATGATTTTGCTGAAATCCAGAACTTTGGTTATTTTGAAAACCATTGTTTTGATTATAAGAGTTGTGATTATTTTGAAATCCACGATTCTGAAAGTTTTGTCCAAAAGTGGATCTTTGTTGAAAATTTGGTCTGAAGTTATAATGTGGCAAAAATCTTTCGAGATTAGTGTTTGCTACCAAAGCACACAATTGTTGGTAATCAGCTTCATTATTTGGATCAGACAAGTCACAAGAATTACTTAAAAAAGCTTGGTTTTGATTTAAATCAATTTGACTTTGATCAAGAAAATGTGTTTGGTTTTGAGAAGATGTTGACAAAAGAGCAAGTGGTCCTCCAAAAGAAGTAGATGTTGGTGGGTCAATCGAGGATTCATATGATTGTAATTCTCCGTACAGATTGTACAAAGATTCAGTATGAATTGCTGGATTTCCCTGAATGATTAGTTTTACCATTTTCCAGCTTTCATAAAGGTTGTTTAAAAATTTGAGGTTTATCTCATGCTGTGACTTTTTGATGCCCAAATTATTCATTTTGATGGTAATGAGATTGAACCTGTCATGAGCATCATGGATGGTCTCATGTGAAAACATTTTGAAGTTGTCAAATTCGTTTAAAACAGATTTTTTCTTGTTTCAATGATTCTCTCATTTCCTTCAAAACGATTTTTCAAAGTTTGCCAAATTTGGTTTGCAGTTAAAAGGATTATATCATTCATTTGGCTTAAAATACCGTGGGGTATTCCAGACACAAGTTCCTTTTTGGCTTGAAGTTCAAGTTTCTTCCTTTCATTCAGTATATCCAAGTTACTCGTAAGAGAGGTCATGTCATCTGGTAGAGATCCGTCTACACATTTCCACACATCTTCACTTATAGAGTTAAGATGAAGATTCATACGACCTACCCATGAGTTATATTCTTCAGGAATAAGAATGGGTGCTCGAGTACCTGAACCTATACTGTTAGCAATAGATACAGAATTTATGTTTGAGTAGTTTGCGGAAGACATTTTTAGTTGGTTTTTTTTAATATTTTATTTTTGACAAAAAAAAATGTGATGTTAAAATGATTTTTTTAAATAAAACTTATTGGTGGTTTATAAAAACGCTACATAAAAGTTTTCGACAAAAATTTCCAAAATAAATCACACGAGTAATTTTTAAATGTTTTTATTTATTTATTTATTTTTATTTTTTTTGAACAAGTGATATTAAGATGAAAAATTTAAAGAAAACTTATTGGTGGTTTATAAAAACGCTACACAAAAGTTTTCGACAAAAATTTCAGACTAAATCACACAAGCTCTGATACCAATTGTTGAAAATACGATAACTGATATCCACGAATAAGGTTTTTAAGCCGATTACTGTGTGATAGATATGTATTTTAGCTATAATATGCGGAATAAATAAGAGTTTCGGAATAAATATAAACTAAAATTAAGTTACTGAAAGCTATGAATAAATAAAATAAAGCGGTAAATTTAAACTAGACAGTATTTAAATAGACAGAAAGCGGTAAATAAAATAAATGTTAGAAGTTAGATGTTAGATGTAATAAACGTCATTATCAACGATAAAGTGTTTTTACAATAAATAAAAGGTTAGAAGTTAGAAGTTAGAAGTTAGATGTCTCGGTTAAATACAGTCCACATATGTTGTTGTTGTCATGGTTCAATTTGTATGTCTTGGAATTTAGTACAATTGATTTATAAAAGTTTAAATAAATCAATAATGGCACAGGTAAATTATTAGAATTATAAAAAGAACTTATCGACAGCAGAGGAAGATGGTGTTTTTCTTTGAAGCGTCGATTCTTGTTCTTTGCGGTAGGATGAGGTTTGGTGATTTATGGTGTTTGGGTAGAATGGATTTTTGAATCTTGAGGTTGTGCGGTTTGGTTCTTGTAGAAAGGGTGGTATGCTCGGTTTTTCTTGCTGAAATGGTATTTCTTCGGTTTTGTGTTGGTTTGGACGTGGGTTTGCTTTTGTGTGTGTATTGCAGTTGTATTGGTGCTGTATAGGTTTGGTGTCGGGTTTTATAGAGGTTTTGTTTGGTGTAGGGTAGAGGTTGTTTAGAGGTTTGAAGTTTGGTGTTGGGTAGAGGTTGTTTCTTGCGGTTATATGGTTTGGTTCTTGTTGCCAAATTCAGAAATTTGAGTGTCTTGAGGTGTTTGGTCGTGGGTTTCTTTGAGTGTGTATGAGTATGGTGTAAGGTGTTAGATTGGCAAAAGGTGAGCTTCTTATTTATAGTTGCTGAAATACAGGGTTCGCGTCGCGACCATATGGCCGTCGCGTCGCGAAGGTGCGTAGTGGTGTTGCTTTTAGTCGGCCACTGGTTAGTGCGTTGTGTTGGTAGCCTCGCGATTGAAAAGTTGGTGGTGTCGCGTTGAAGGCTTCGCGTCGCGACCAGGTCTTCCGTCGCGTCGCGATTTCTGTACAATCTGGAGTCTTGTGTTTTGTTCTTCTTCGCGTCGCGACATATGTGTCTGTCGGGTCGCAATTGATGTAGCTGGGTGATTTTTGCTCTTTGGTTCATAGCATCACTTCCTCAGGTTTGGTTGTGACAGCTATATTTGATAAAGCATTTGAGAATCTGTTTGTTTGGAAAATTTTGAGAGATGTCTGTCTTGATGGATTGTTGTTGTAAATCTTCTTTTTCTTTGGTGAGGGATTCACCTTTGTCTTTATCTTTTCTTGATTTGTGCGAATACACATTGTATAAAAGATATCTGATGTGGTTATCAATTGTGATTTGTTGACAGTATTTGTTGGGGATGACTTTGCACTTTTGAGATTTGATTTTCATGTTTTCTTCTGGTTTTCTTGGATATGGTGTGTCGTTTCTTCAATTGTCAGACTTGCTCTGCTAGATGATAAATCTTTTCTTGATGTGGCTTGATTGAGGATAGGGATAGGTGATATAAAAGACAGTTTGTCTAATATATAAGAAAATGATTGTATCGTCCCTGGTCATTTTGATATCTAAGCAAAAATGAGACTAGCATCACGGTATAAGAGTATAAATCCTATAAGTCATAATGAAAACACCTTTGCTCACAGAAATGAATTCCACTTAGCAGTTGAAGACGAGGCACAAATTCTCACATGGGTTTGGTTTTCATCTGAATCTCCTAATCTTATGTCCCTTAATAGATAAAATCGTTATAATTGAAATAAATTCAAAGGGAATAAGAGAGTGTACATAACGAAAATTTTGAAATTTGAACCTTCATTTTAATTAAGAATCAATATGACTGAGAACATTCATCAAGCATAAGTATCTGAAAATTTAGTCAAGAAGATGTTAATCACATGGTTTAATAAAGACTTTAAAAAGATAAAACTTTATCCTAATTTTTGTGATTTTTGATTATGTGGATGTTTTTGGAAAATTTTGGTTATTTGAATGTTTTTGGTAAATTTTTGAATTTTCTATTTGAATGAAAGTAAACACTCTTTTGTACAAACAAAAAGTAAGAGATTAGGGATGGATGTTATCTGGATTTAACATTCCTAGACGGCCTAGGAAGTATTGAAACTTGGTTTCGTCTAGAGCCTTAGTAAAGACATCGGCAATTTGATCTTCGGTGTTGATGAAGTGCAATTCGATATGACCCTTTTGAATGTTGTCTTTGAGGAAATGATATCGAATGTCGATGTGCTTTGTCATGGAATGGTGCACGGGATTGTGAGAAATGGCAATAGCGCTGGTTGAGTCACAAAATATGGGAATTTGTGAGACTTTGTAGCCATAGTCACGTAATTGAGTTTGCATCCACATGACTTGTGAACAACAGCTTGCGGCGGCTACATATTCAGATTCTGATGTAGCTGGGTGATTTTTGCTCTTTGGTTCATAGCATCACTTCCTCAGGTTTGGTTGTTTTCTCAAAGTTTCTTGGGTCTTGATTCATTCTTGTTTTTGATCTCGAATTCACGCAACCTGAAATAAACTGATAATATTTGTTAGATAAAATAAAAACAGTTCATCTTATTTCAGTGATGGTCACATACAAAAATATTTTTCAACATACATAGAAAGAAACCTACGGATGTCTAGCTTCTAAAACAAAAAGCGGTATGTCATTTTGACTTTTCTGGAGTGAGATATGTAAATTCTCGTGTGAGGTGTACTGTTTCGATAGATTCTGTCCCAAACAGAAAAGTGAGGATGTAAAGAGTAACGAAAGAAAGAGAATACTTACCTTATAAATGGTAATGAACCGGAAGTCGTTAGTAGAGAAAAAGAAGAACAAACTTGAAGTCCAAAAGATTTAAAGAATAAAATATATATAAAAGATAAGAAGTTGTAAAATTTATGGAAAGAAGAAATATCAATAAATTATCTATGTAATAATGAATAAGTAGCGGAATGAGGAAACGAGAAGAGTGAAAATAATTGAATAATATTATAATTAAAGAGTGAAAAGAATGAGGAGGTGTTGTAAAACAAATTTGCTTAAGTAAAATGTCCACTAAGGACAAAATTTTACAAGAAAAGATCTAGTGTATTTTATGAATTTTGTATAAATACCAAATTATGTTTAATTGCATTTGGAAAAGTTTTATAAATAAGAATATGATGAGTATAATTTAAAGGGTTTTAATAAAGATATGAGAAGGATTGCAAAGTATATTGCTATTTTTGATAAATGTATGGAAGTATGAAGTTATTTTGTAAAAATAAGAATTTGAAGGATGAAAGCCAAAGAAAATAATTTTTACTAAGTTAAATAAAGAGATTTGTATATGAATGAAATGAAGTAAAATGGAATACAGTTAAAACATAGGGTATGAGGTATGAGGGAGTGGACGATAAAAGTTAAGAAAATGGATAAAATGACTGAAAGGGTATTTTGGTCATTTAATAAAAGTATTATATATGCCTTGATAAGTATTCTGGATACTATAAGGAAAAGAGGGTAAAATAACCAACAATGTATTTTGCTTAGATGTATAAATGTAAATTACTAAAAGGATATTCGGATAAGTATACCTATTATAAGAAGAAAGCTTAGAAGTGGGATAATCTTTAAAACCACAAATTTCTGAAGAAAAAAACAATTTATTCAGGAAGTTACGTATCTTAAATAAAAGATTAAAAGTTGAGGGAATAAAAGGTTATTTCCTCAAAGATAAAAAGTGTAAGTAAAGAAAATATAATCGTACTATGCAAACGCCGAAAAGATTCCAGGGACGGAATCCTCTTAAGGAGGGGAGAGTGTAAGAACCCGAAAATTTTGGTAAAAGTCATAAAATAAACATATGAAAAGTTGGGTTTGAACGAGGGCGTAATAGTAAAAATTGGTCAAAAAGGGCAAAATGGTCATTTGGCACACAAATGACTTTTATTTAAAGAAAATATAATTATGGGGTAAGAATGCAAGAAAATAAACTTATAATGTTATCAAATGAAGTTCTTGTGCCATTTTGGGAAAAATAGAACTTGAGGGACCAAAGTGTAAAATGGCTAGGTATAAAAAGGAGAAAAATCTTCTCCCAGTTCATAGAACACGGGAGAGACTTCTAGAGAGAGCCAGAGAAAGCTAGGGTGATCGGGTCTTGAAGGTTGTGAGGAATTGAATCAATTCCACTTGGAATTGAAGAATTCCAAGCCATATAAGGTTAGTAATCTTGTTTTTAGGGTTGTTTAACCCATTTTCCGTGAGTGTGTTACTGTAGCTTCGTGATTTCAGTGGCTAGAGGAGGATTATCCTATGATTCCTAGCCTTAATTGATGTCTTAATCACTATCTAAACCTACTTCATCTATTGAAAATGTTAAAAATCAAGAAAATGAGAATTTGAGCTCAAGAACCCTAACTAACGGGTTTGTAAGAACAAGTTGGTTTTATTGGTTCTTGATAAGTCTAATATTTCATAATAGAAGTAATAAATCATTCCTAGTTGATAAATTTGAGTAATTTCAGATTTTGGGTAAAAATGTCAAAAATGGAAATTTTTGGAAGAAACTTGGAATCCATGATTCCATGGTTTAAAAACAAGTAAAAGTAGTTGGTTTATGTTTCTAATCACATCTTGATTAGTATCCAACATATGGATAACTTAAAATCAAGTTTGGTGATTTCATGTGTAATTAAACCCTAGAAAATTGAGTTTAGGATCAAAGTGTTAATTTGACATAAAGAGTTGGTTAGAATGAGTCATAAATGATGTTTAAGTATGAAGAAACCATTAGAAGTGGTTTCCAAAGAGTTTCAAATAATAAAATGAAAGTTTGAACAAAAACTGAAATTTGTCGAGTGGAATGGAATTGGTGATTCCATGAATGAAACCCATGGAAATGGTTAATGGAAATCATTAATTGGTAACTAACAAAGTATGTTTTTGGTTGTAAAAACCTTAAATTAAATCATCCATTGGTTATATAAATATATGTATAGAAAATGGACAAAACTAGATTTTAAAATTTGAGTTGATGTGCATATGAGCTTCCTTAGAGCTCTTGTGACATCCTATGGTCTTAATCATTAAGTCATGAACTAAATAAGACTTAATAGAGGTGAAAACATGTTCTTAACATAATAAAGGGTCAATAGAACCTATGGTCAAAATTTGGTGAAGTTTGGAGTTAAAACGAGCCCGATACATGTTTTTTAGTGAAAAATTCAAGTTTTTGAAGGATCTGGGAGTTACACGGCCGTGTAACTTTTATGAGCAGAATTACACGACCGTGTAACGTACTGGAAGGTGGTAAAGAGTCTATTTTGCCCCTAGACATGTAGCCTTGGTCTCCAATTGATCCCATAAGTGTTGTAGAGCATGAAAACATGAAAAATGAGTCTAAATTATGTATGTGACTTTCCAAGGGTATAATGGTTAATAAAATGTCATTTAAAAGATAATAAGAATAAGTAAAAAGGTGTGTTAAGGGATGAATATCACAAAAATATTGTGATATGAGCCTAGTGGAACATAACAAAGTAGTCCTTACATGTTGTTAAAGTATAACATGATATTAATAAAGTGTGAATAAACTTCTTAGGTGCTTAAGAAGTAAAAGATCAATAAACGGAAAGGACAAGGAAGGGTGTAGCCATAGTTAGACTTCTCTAACCAGCCAAGGTGAGTAATGTGTGAATTTTTGAGTACATAGCAAAATGAGTTTTATACAAAGAAATGAATTTTATATACAATGTTTGGGAGTCAAAATGGTTTTATGGAAATTGAAATGGTTTAATGAAAATGAAAGTGATTCTATGGAACTGGAAATGGTTTTGTGAAACTGGAAGTGATACTATAAAATAGTAAGTACAATGTGTACAGAAATGATAAATGAGAAATACAGAGAATTAATAAAGTGATTGAGCCCTGTTGATGAGTTGAGAAGCATCCGGATAAAGATCACGGCCTGCTGCGGTAGGGGTGGTCAAAAGACACTACTGGGATGGTACCTCCCGTCGCGAAGTAGTTGTCTAATTGGTACCTTGATGGATGAATTCGTTTCAAGCTGTTGAGGGAGGAGTTATACGGGTGCGTCTCGTATAAAGCCTACGGGTGCGCTCGTAGGAATGTGCTCACAAATGAAAAGGGAATACCTATGGGTGCGCTCATAGGGAAATTGAATAATATGAGAATTTGGAATGTTTGAAGTATGGAAAACTATTTTGGCTCTAAACCCATATTGCTCACGAGACATTATGTCTTACGTATGTTTTTTAAAATGCTATGTACTCAGGTGAACAAACAAGGAATTATAAGAGTCGAGTGTGGGACGGTAGCTTTCGTTGTGTAAAGTATGTACTCTTTAAATTGTGGTAATGATACGGAATAGTAATGCCCCGTGTGTATAACTAGATATTTTGTATTATAAAGTCTTAGTGAAAAAAAAATTTTGTGTGAAATTTTGGTGTTACAATTTGGTATCAGGGCCATAGTTTAAGCGAACTAGGTGTCAAAACTTGAACCTAGACTTAAACTGTGTAAGAGTTTAAGTAGGATACATACTTTTATATAAGGTCGAAAGTAAAAAGAAGTGAGGGTTAACCTGAAACGGAAAAAATTTTGTATTATAAGTAGGATACATATTTTTATATGATACGGAATAGTAATGCCCCGTGTGTATAACTAGATATTTTGTATTATAAAGTCTTAGTGAATTTTTTTTTTTTTGTGTGAAATTGGGGTGTTACAGTAAACATTGAACAACAAAGTGTCGGCCCATCAAAACCAACACACATATATCTAGGGATGAGCATATGGACCGAAAAACCGAATCGAACCGGGACCGAATATACATATTCGGTCAGTTTTCTGTTTTTATAAAATGCTAATTCGGTTTCGGTCTGGTCCGTGAACCATGCTTACCCCTAACACTACTCTTGATCATGAAAACCGAACCGAACAGAAAACTAATATAACCGAACCGAATTTGGACCGAATATGATATATATTCGGTTCGATCTTCGGTTTTTAAAAAATACTAAGTCGGTTTCGGTCCCATTCAATCCGGTTTCTGGACCACGATCGTCCCTACATATAAGTGTATTACGTTAAAAAAAACCGTCCATCTTATTTCCTGATTAGTGGACACAGAAAAATACTTTCTTATATATTTATTTATTTGTAATTGGCTCATTTACATTCAAAGTTTACATAATATGTGAGTTTAAATCCAGACAAATAAAAGCCTTTTTACAAAAGCCTTAGGCTGTGCGGAATGGTGTTAGAGGCAACCACCTCCACATCAGCAAACACCCCTCCAAACCCCCTCTGGCAACGGAGAAGAGAAAGAGAGAGAGATGAAAGACAGGGAGAATAGAGAAAGAGAAGAGAGAGAACGCGGCAACACCATGCCGCTGTGACCTTGCCGCTGAGCCTTGCCGCGGTCATGGGGCGGTGTTTGCCGCTGGCAAGGAGCTCCACATAAGATGTTGGCGGCATTTTTCCTTCCACTCCGCACAACCTTATGACCCAAAAAGTTGAATTACAAATCAATAAAAAACCGTAATCAGCGCCTTATTAACAGAAAGATTAATCCTAATTGCAACAATTATGACCGCATAACAGATTGTGCGATCTCGTTGGTTTTGAATAATGTACGCACAAAATATTCTCTTTTGTTTCATTCAGATTCCAACAGAAGTGATTAGCGTTTATATCCAACAAAACCTTAATTTAGGGTTTGAGAAAGAAAACAAAAATCACTGAATATGGACTATATATCACGAATCCGATACCACATGTTGAATTTACATGTGTGAATCAAGATCAATTAACATATATTTCATAAGAAACTAGTGATGCTTACTTGAAAGTGTAAGCGTTGAAGAAGATGATGACATTGTTATGATTCCTTTCTTCCTGTAATGAGCATTGCTGATTTTCTGATGGATAGAGGGATGCAAATAACATACATCTTGGTGTTATATAATGAATTTGAGCATAATTGGAAGACTCTTAGTTTTATGGAAAAGAGGTTTGAATCACACAAATATACTTCCTCAACTTATAGACAATTGTCTTATCCCTCATACAACAAATATTTAAGTCTATAGACATGATATGCCATCATGACAAACATCATGGTAAATAATATAAAATTACCTAAGATGTAATAAGTATTACAAAATAGTCACAGGCCACAATAATATATGCTATTTTCCAACAAAAGTTTCCCACGAAGGATATAAATTGGACCATTGATAGTATGATTGTATTGACAGACCAGTTCATTCACCCCACGTCTAATATGATGTATCCCCCATTTGATACATATGATGAGAGAGGTGATTGAATGAGTTGGTCTACAGAGTTTTGAGATGAAGCATGCTATTATGTTGATTATTATACGAGTATTGAGTTGGTCTCTGTTTTATTTGTTGATCCTTCTTGTCATAGATGTCACTTATTTTCGAACTGGACATATATATCTTAGTATCTTTATAGATGATCTTTTATAATGCATCATGTAACTACTATAATTAAAATAAATAATAATTTAAATATTTGAGTTATCGTAGCTATGTAAAGTCTTGGATGATAACAACCAATGTTCCAGAAACTTTAGTACTCTTTCGTAATTTGTCTTTAACAACCATAAAGTCTCAAGCATTCCATCATAACTAATCTATAGAAACAACTAATAACGGAATCAATAACAAGAACAAACACTCATCACTAGTGGATTTCACTTTATTTTATTTTGAGTGTTTTTTATTTATTCATTTATCCGTTATATATATATATATATATATATATATATATATATATATATATATATATATATATATATATATATATATATATATATATATATATATATATATATATATATATATATATATATATATATAAATTCAAATTAGAACCTAAAAAAATAGAGAACCTAAGAATCAATTTTATAAACTTTTTTTCTACCCAATATTTAAAAAAATATATATATAATTTTTTATATACCTACGATTTAAAATTAAAATTTTTTTTAAAAAATCAATTTTATTTTGCGTATGCATAGCGATATGCTTATATGCATATATGCATAGTCCTATGCATATGCAAAGAAAAAACTGATTTTTTTAACACTCTAAATCGCAGTTATTATGAAATTTAGAAATATTTTGTTTTGAAAAACAACTTATATGCCTAGTATATTATATATATATATATATATATATATATATATATATATATATATATATATATATATATATATATATATATATATGTGTTTGTATATATATATATATATATATATATATATATATATATATATATATATATATATATATATATATATATATATATACATATAAATATATACATATATATATATATATATATATATATATATATAAATATATATATATATATATATATATATATATATATATATATATATATATATATATATATATACATATAAATATATATATATATATATATATATATATATATATATATATATACATATATATATATATATATATATATATATATATACATATATATATATATATATATATATATATATATATATATATATATATATATATATATATATATATATATATATATATATATATATATATATATATATATATATATATATATATGTATATATATATATCGGTGAGGACTCGTAAAAACACCTTAAAAAAATTGAAAACAATATAAAAAAATACAAATCATAAAAGCGAAAATAGTACTATATCATTATCAAAAAAAAAATTGGAAAAAAAATTTGGATCATTGAGAAACAGTAATGATACACAAAAAATTTTATTTTGTGGATCATTGTTTCATTATAAAAAAATAATGATTCAAAAGTTTTTTTTCAATTTTTTTCTCCAATATAGTACTATGATCCATTTTATTATTTATATATATTTTTATTTTTTTTCAATTTTTTTAAGGTGTCTTCACGAGTTCTCACCCGATCGCTTATATATATATATATATATATATATATATATATATTATATATATATATATATATATATATATATATATATATATATATATATATATATATATATATATATATATATATATATATATATATATATATATATATATATATATATATATATACACACATGTGAATATACATATGCAAATGCATATAATATAAAAAAAAGTTGATTTTTTTAAATATTTTTAAACTCTAAATCACTATATATAAATAAATTAGTTATAATTTGATTTTTTGAAAAAATATTGTGTCGAAAAAAGTTGTTAGGTTCTTTTATTTATTTATATTTTTTCTATATCTCGACTATATATATATATATATATATATATATATATATATATATATATATATATATATATATATATATATATATATATATATATATATATATATATATATATATATATATATATAACATTTCAATAGATGTTATTTGTGTATGTGTGTGCGTAATGCATACGTGGGTGTTGTATGTGTGCACATGTTTTATATATGTCACAAAACATTTCCTAATTTATAAAAAGCAGTAATACAATCATCTAAAGAGCTGATATAAGTGATGTATTTTCACAGCATCTACAATAATGTTAGGCTATCATTAATCGGAGGTCATGTGGTATATAATTAACAGAGGCATAATATTAATTTTATTAAACCTATCGCTTAATTACTTATTCTACTTTCCTTCCCTTCCCTAAGTCAATGTTTTGAGGAGATACAGAAATTAGTGGAGAGTACGAACAGTATTAAACATTTGAAAAATTATTAATATATATCACCCATTTAACAAAATAAAAGTATACGCTATAATGTAAATTTAGCATTGTAATTGGACAAAGCGCAAAAAAATGGAGTAAATAGATTTTATAGGACAGAAAACAAAAACAAACAATGTACGCTGCGAAGTATGCCATGATACTTAATCGAACCAAAGCAATGTAAAAAATAAATAAATATAAGACTTACACTTTAGATGATGTAACCGCTAAATGCGAAGCTCAAGTGAAGAGTTTTGTAGTTGAACATTAGCTGATTCATACATAATAGTTTTTTGCTGTACGCTTTACACTTTAGACGTGCTTGCCAAAAATAGATCTTATTTATAGACACTAGTAACTTTGAATACATTGCTGAATATTATGAATTTCTTCTCATAGCGTGTGTATAATCAATCACGTAGTATTAATATTGCTTTCGTTCTACACAGTATAAGAATGACTTGGTTAAAATAAATTACCAAAGTAATAGCTACATTATTTGTATGGTCGACATTGAATGGTGCAACTAATACCATTTTGCACAAATTTAGGATTCTATATGTTCCATTTTACTAAATCCATACACAAACATCAACATACACACCCATATACAAAAGAATAAGTGCATGTTCTGGATGAAAAGATATGTAACAATCGTATTTAGAAACATTTAATGGTAACCTTCCACTTTTGACCATTTATTTGAAGTGTGTGGAGTATATGGATGCATGGCTTTTGGAATAATGCTGTGTAATACACTAGGATAGAAAAACGTTGGGTAGAGATAGAGACGGAGTTTATTTAAACCCTACCTGGCTAAAGCAAGGGTCATAACATGCAATCGTGTATCAATAAATCTCTCTTTTTCCAATATCCATGTTAAAAACGAAAAAGTATAAGGAACAGAACTTTTGTTGTTGTCTACATGGCTGTGAATAGACATGCATCATCTTCAACTTGTGCGGACAGATGTAAAGGACTTCAGATAATGACATATATAGGAAAGCAACTTAGCATAGTACTTGGGAACACTTTATTAGTGATTATCGATGCTGCAACTGTCACCGTTGAGATGGCAAGATCTGAGATCTAGATGGTGTGGTGAGTTTCTGACTAAGGATCTGGTAACAGTCATGAAATAGAGACTGTAATTCCATCCTCGGAGTTGTGGCCATGCCGTGTTAAGGTGAGATGGAACCATAAAATATTTTATTTTGAACCACAAAAACAGAGAGTAAAGAAGGAATCATAAAGTAAAGGAGAAAATGGGAGCTATAAAGAGGCATCAACCCTTTGTCCTATATGAGGGTTATCCCTTCAATTATGTATTTAACATCATACAAAGTGGTCAAAGTAAAACACTCTTTTCACATAGCTTAACCAAATTTTACGCTTTCTAGCGGAACCCTTTTATAAGTTATAATGTTGAAAATGTAGAAAATGGGCAAACATTAAACACGTATATTTAATGTTAATGTTAATGTAAAAAATGGGCAAACATTAAACACGTATATTTATTGTTAATGTTAATGTTAATGTAGAAAATGGGCAAACATTAAACACGTATAATTACTGTAGAAAATTTAGAAAATGGGCAAACATTAAACACGTATCATTAATGTTAATCCCGGATCATGACTAGCCCGTGTCCGTATGATCGGGTTGCCCTGGCAAATGGCGTTGTGCTTTTATCGGACATCCGCAGGCAATATTCCATGGTTTGGGTCTTCGATTTTGATATTCCCTCAACTTTAGAGATTTGTTTTCATTTTATTTGGTTTTAATGTAAACTAATTAGTAATTGCATCTGGAAATTTGTCACCGTTTTGTACATATGCATGGTAAAATATGAACTTTGATTTTGAGGGAATCTGTAAAAAAACAATACCATTATATATAAAAGTTGCAATGTATTATTAAAGAAACTTTTTGAAATATATTATTTTCTCGACACATCCTATCATCTAATAAGATTTGACGATGGGATGTTGTATTAAATCCCGAGCTTAAATAAATTATCATTGGACAATGCCATGATTTTGAGAAACCTAGCTGTTCCCATCGTCCAATTAACAAAGTACAGAATACGATATCTGAACTTATCTTAAAGTCGTCATGTTTTAAACATGACTAGCTCGAACGGTACTCCTTTATGTGTATAAATACGGCCGTAATCATTTCCTTGTTTACCTCCAAAACACATACCATTAGTTTGTGTGTAACAACAGAAAGGAACATAGTAACCGACAATGATAGGGTTGGAAGACATTTATAGTGTAGTATCCGCAATGTTTCCACTCTACGTAGCACTAATTTTAGGCTACGGCTCGGTGAAATGGTGGAACATGTTCAACCCCAACGACTGCAATGCAATAAACCGGCTGAATTGCTACTTCATCATGCCTCTCTTCACATTCGAGTTCACAACCCGCATCAATCCCTTGAAATTGAATAATCTGTACATAGCTGCCGATGTCATCTCCAAAGCTATCATTCTGATAACAATATCATTATGGGCTAACTGTAGCAGTAAAGGCAGCTATGCATGGTCGGTGACCAGCTACTCTTTATCTAGTTTGAATAATACTCTTGTTGTAGGGGTTCCCCTTATGCGAGCAATGTATGGGAGCTTGGGGGAGAATCTAGTCATCCAGTCTTCAATTTTGCAATCTATGTTATGGAATATGATCCAGTTGTTCATGCTAGAGTTCCAACTTGCGAAGAAACAGTTGGATTTAGCAGTGGCACCCGACAAATCAGCAACTGATCTAGAGAACATGGGTGACGGGGGCAATATTAGAAGACCTTCTGTGTTGATTTTGATGAAGACTGTTGGGGTAAAGCTTTCTAAGAACCCGAACTCTTATGCATGCATGCTGGGACTTTCTTGGGCACTCGTATCTTATAGGTACGCAATCATGGATGATAATATTTTTACCATTGGCAAAGACTTTGTTTTATAAGTTGGGAACACATGATTATATATGCTGTAACATTACATGTGGGTCCACCATGCCGTTTACTCTAACGTTCGTTTATTTTATTTTATTTTGGTCAAACTTCATATAAATTAAACTCGATCTCATGTTCTCCATAACCACATCTATCTAGGTGGAACCTGCATATGCCGAGCATCTTAGAAGGATCGATACAGATTATGTCAAGAGCTGGTTCAGGTGTTGCAATGTTTTGCATGGGTGAGAATTTCTTCTCTCAAATATTGCAAAATATATGTTCCAAGATATTTTTTTGTTGTTTTTTGGATTAATAATAAACGAGAGACAAAAGGTAATATAATAGACTACTTTTTTTTTTTTTTTTTTTTTCCTGAATGTCACTCTAATAAACTAATATAAACTACATCAAATCTCTCCGGTGAGACATTCGTGATATCTATTCTTTAATTAAGCATATGTGGTACCAATTATTGACACTGAGTTTTCAATGATCTCTGAACCCTAAATAATGCGATTTCTAGGAACACAATATTTATCTAGTAATCTAGTAAAAATAACGGATGGTTTCGATGTTCAACAAGCTGATCAAAACCATCAATAAGAATCAAACCAAAAAATAAATAAAGCTCGTTTAAATTAGGGTTACTTGAATACTCAAACCATCTAACTATAACGACTTTTCAGAAGAGTTACATTCGCAACTCTTCGGAACTATAACCAAATCTAAAGGGTTAAAGTAACTGCTAGTACAACAATGATAGTTGCGACTTTTTGAAAAAGCCGCTAAACGTTTTTGTTTATTTTTTATGGAAAAACAAAATGAACACCAAAAGTTTTTATTAATTAAAAGACTTTAGGTGTCATTTAAATAGTCACATAACTGTTTTGCGATAAATATCGTTATGTCCATCAAATATTTTTTTTATTTTCTATATATTGAAAATATATATACTTTTTTTTGGTAGTAGCAGCGTTAGAGGATTTATACACCAGAAAAGAGAATGTACACATCGATCACACGTTTTTTCTCAGATGAAAATTTTATTCTATGATTGTTTACTATAATTTCATAACACCTTTGGTAATATTAAAAAAATTAAAACCGTACCTACAAGCCACTCCCTAGCTTCGTCTCTGCTCTTTCCTTTTTCTATTAAAGATATGATATATAATCTCGATATTTAATATATTATAGTCCAAGTGGGAACAATACTTGTCGCATTTTATCATCCAAATTCTTTTTCTTCCATCACGTTTAACTTTGAAACAAAAAAGTCGTGCTAGTTGCTTTACTAAGTTCCAAGTATGCAGGTCTGTTCATGGCGTTGCAACGGAAGATGATTGATTGTGGTGTTAAGTTAACTGTACTTGGGATGGTATTGAGGTTTGTGGCAGCACCAGCAACAGTGGCTGTTGGTTCTCTTGCTGTGGGTTTGAGAGGGAATGTCCTTCATGCTATCATCATTCAGGTTAGTATATATACTGGGTTATTCTTCATATTACCAAAAACTTTGTACTTTTAATTAGTCTTTAGAAAATCATAAATAGTTTTCAACTTTCCATCTTCACTTTAATCCCAAAACTATTAAACTAAAATGATATTACATAAAGGACTTAATACAAGTGACCAAAGGTAATGAACTGGCGCACCGAAAAGGAATGAAAAAGCTTATAAATATGGTAACATATAATAGGAAGTATGAGTCCGACGTTCTGAAAAAAAAATGTTATTATAATACATCATTTGAATTTTTTTTTTATGGTAGCATACAGCATACCTGATAGAAATCCTAGATTTAATCCTTTATGCCATTGTAATTTTATTTAACGGTGTTCCTTTGAATGTATATATATTAACATCAAATACCATAAGTCGAATAGTTGCGGTTTTCAAATTAAATAGACCAAACTATAATTTGGTTGAATCTGTCGGTTATAAATCAAGAAATTCCAAAAACAATAATTATAACTCTAAGACAATTAGATAAAGGAAAATTCTATTTATTCCTACTAAATTCTCCTAATTTATTTTTTTACCCACTATATAAGGACACTATGTTATTAACCCGTGTTCAACACGGTTGGTTACTTATAAATACACAAACATAAAATATGATTGTATTATATAATAATTGTAAATACATCTTGGTTACTTATATGACATAAAATTAAAAATGAAATTTTTTGTTTTGTTTAGCTTATGTATTATTAAGTCCGTCTAAAAAACAAAGCTGTATGATTATTTGATGGTACTTGTTGCAAACTTGTAGTAAAAAAATTAAAATTAGATTGATATACTATATAAGCAAATGAAATATAAGTGATATTACATGTAATTAGGTTATATATAAAGGATTAATAGTGATTTTAGTTGGCAACATATAACTGTTTATCCATATCTTGTATGATTATTATAAAAAAATATATTAATTTTTTTTTTCATATAAATTACTTCACATAAATTTTGAAAACCGTTAAAATAGCAAGTGTATATATTTCAATCTATTTTTCCTCATAGTAGCCTCATTTTTGTTAATTGGTTAAAATTGGTCAACTAATACATTTTCTTGTCTTCTTTTTTGAATTTCGTAAATAACTGCAAAGACCATTAATAGAACATAAAGTTACAGGAAATGCACATTAAAAAATAAACTTTCAAGTAAAGGCAATCCGATTAAATCTTTTCCCCGTTGAGTCCATGAATTCAAAAGAAGATACCACCATAATATTGAATTGGTAGTAGCCGACTTAATAACTATAACTGAAGATGCGACATAGGCGTCAAGTTGAATTCTTCCTGTCAACTTCTGCAACGGAATGTAATTGTCCATCGGCCTCATTAATTATAGATGATATCTAATCTACTATGTAGGCTAAACACAATATCCGTTGTTTTACTTAAACAATAAACAATAAGATGTTTTATTACCTTCATATCAACAAAGAGATGATTGATAGTGGGTGTTTTAATAAACCAATGTCAAACAGACCCTGAAAGGCATTGATCTCTATAGAAGTAAAACAAAACTAAAAATGTGAGAACCAAGGAACTGTGATAAACTAAAGAGAAGTCAGTGAAGATAAATCTTTAAGATTTATGAACACCTAATTTTTGTTAAACCAAATAAATATTACTATACTACTCTTACCAAACCCGAAATGGGCATCAAAATAGAAAACGACATGGACGTTGCGGCGGAGGTTTGTAAAAAAGTTTAGAAAATAGAATTATTTTAAAAACGTGGAAAATCAAATATGGTACGGAAAAAAGAATATATTTAAAACCATGGATAAAATAAATATGTAAAATGGAAGTAAAAAGTTATTTTATTAAATATTGTGCCAAAATTAAAAAAAAAATGGAGTTAAAAGAGAATAAATGAAAAGTTTGAGAAAAACAAAATTTTGAAAACAGGTTGCTGTGTGAGAGAGTAGAACAGAGCACCTTAGAGTTGTAAAATAAAATAAACAATCTTACCGCTGGGTACCAGAGAATTTGCGTTTTAATTGTCATCTAATTATAATACAGAGTATGTAAATTTAATAAAATAATATTGGATTTGGATCCGGATCAGAGACCCACGTGAAGACGCGGGGAAGGAAAAATATAACGTTCTTGATGAAAAGAGTCGAACTCAAGACCCCTTAATGAAACGAAACACGCGTCCAAGTTCTTAACCGCTAGGCTAATGCTTCTATTATGATTAAAATGCCAAACAACTTCTATAAAGAATATCGAAAATGATTAAAATAATAATATCACTGTTTATTAGATGGTTATTGTAATATAGGGTAATTACTAAAAAGATAAAAATCAAGATATTATAAGAGCATTGATAGTAAAATACAATTAGAAAACAAATATAAGTTTGCCACATTAACTTTCAAAACCCGATTGTATACATAGAAAATCCGCAAACTCTTTGGGTGGCTCTGCATATAATGCGTATAATAAGACCTTCGTTAGTATTTGATCAGCCATGTCGACACATGTGGGTTACAGAAGATGGGAATGAGTTGATTGTGTTCACAACCAAGATTTGTAGTAGAGAAATACGAGATTGGATGCTGATTTTTGGGGATACGGATTCAAATTGATTAGAAGGCAATTCAGAGGATTCTTAGAATTAATTTGATTCCTTGATTATAGGGATGGATTGTTAAAAATAACCGGAATATTTAGAAAATGACACATTTCTACCGCTAAAAACCCAAATCTAGAAATCCATCCCATTTTGTATTAAGATCTGATTTCCGATTTCTAAACCAAACAGAAAATTACTCAAACTCGGTGACGGAGAGTATACCGGAGAAGGAACGCAAGTAAAAAAACGCAATATAAAAAATTGAAGTTGGAATGCTTACGCAAATGGCGAAGGCGATGAGAAATCCCCTTGGGTTGCAAAGTGTAATCTGAAAGCAGCAGTCGGTTGTAGCTTTCTCGCACTAACAATCGTAATTCCCAAAATGAATTACACATGGGTGGTGGTGTAAGAGTGGTGCGCACAACAAAAGCAGAGGGAAAAGATAGGAAACTGATTTCCGATTTTTAAGCCACTAAGAAAATTACTAAAACTCGGTGCTCAAATAAAACCTTGAAGACGCTGGTGGTATGAGATGGTGGTGCGATAAGTCGGTGTTAAGCAGAGGAATGAGTTACAATGACGAACCATAACTCATGTAATTTTGGCTGTTAATATGGCAAGTATTACTAAGGATAATTAATACGAAGCGTCTGTGTAAATGAAAGGCAATTCCATTGACTGGGAAAACGATGTGGAGAAGGGATTGGAGAGTGCCATGTGGCAGACTCGTTACTCTTTTATTGGAATAGGAAGATGTGGAATATACTATTCCTCTCTTAATCTCATCCATTGTTTTTGGCACTTGTATTAATCTAATGAGTACAAAGAAAAATAGGAAGATTTAGTAGGAGGATATAAAACCTCTCTTACATAAATAGTCCCCATGGTCTATAAAAAGTTACAAGTCAAATTCGTAACCATTTTTATCTTTACGTAGATGGTCTCAGTGGTTTCAATCTCTTACGTGATTGTTCCATATGGTTTCGTTTTGTTTCATAGTTGATTTAAAATTACTATTTTACCATTATTTAATTTTTTATAATAATGTATATTACATAAATAAGATTACCTAACCAAAATCCACCATTTCTCAATCGCCGTTGACACCTCCCATCTCCTTGTTTTCTCTTTTCAAGCCATGTGTTTCTCTAACCCTGTTTCACCGGTAAGTGCAACCATCGCAAAGGCTAATCATCTCTACAAGAAACACCCTAACCCCTTTTGTTTCTATCAACGACACCCTGATTCCCATATGACCCAACAACGCTAAACACACCACACCAGCTTAGGCATCTCGATTGTCATCTTCCATGAACCATCATAGTAGGAAAATCGAAACAGAAATCCAAACCATTTGTACCCGAATTCATTCTTTACTTTTATAATCAACACAGTTCCCTAACTTTTAGAAGTTGTATTCTTTATGCTAGTCAAGCATGTTCCTTGAGATCGTGAAGATACCATCATATATTTCTCGCCAATCTCCAATTCATGGAAGATTGATTTCTTCATGTCTGTCATGTTCAATTTGTTGGTATGTGAAATAACCTTAGTTGTAGTTTCCTCTACAAGTGGATTCTTCTGTTTGTGGTTCTTTGTAACGAAATACTAAAAGACGAAATCAGGTTTTTGCGAGTTCTTATTATGTGTCCAGTTCTAGAAATGTTTTCATTATTTAATAACAGATGACCATCCTCCATATCTTTTTGATCATCAACCTCAGTCATTGATTTCTTTAACCGTGTATCATTGACCAATCTTATCCTTAAGTTGCCATTTTTTTGGAAACTACTTGACCAATCATGAATTTTGTCTAATGTAAAGCTCTTAACACACATACTTTCTCATCACAGTGTTAAGCTTCATTATGTAAACACTTTTGTTCTTGAGGGCTAGTCGTTGATTTGATGATTGAATCATTAATGATATAAGATATATTAGTAGGAGCGGTTGCATACATTGTGTTTTATTCAGGAGAAAATCCCATGAGGTATAAATTACACTAACATGTGTTCTTAGGATTGATGTTAAACCTTCAGGAAAGATAATTTTGAACATGTTGAGGAATCTACAACAATGACTATATATAATTTCAGTATAGTTATAACGAGGTTGAAAGAAAAAAGTCTTACCTCCACTCATGAGTCAAAAAATAGACTACTTCTATAAGAGAATAAAGACATCTAAGCATTTGACAATGCACATATACACGTATGAAAAAGTAATATATATATATATATATATATATATATATATATATATATATATATATATATATATATATATATATATATATATATATATATATATATATATATATATATATATATATATATACATGCACATGTGTATATATGCATATGAACTTGTGTATGTATGTACATGCACCTACAAATGGACATGAATATGCTGATATGACGAAAATATACATGTTCGTATTACAAAAATCTGTATTTAACAAATAGCAACGAACTTTCATTTTTTTTTCTTTTTATAGCAACATACTTCCTGACTTTCACAATTTATAGCAAATATATGTTTTGTATTTCATTTTCCATAGAGATGTACTTTCTATTTTTATGCCATTATAGACCACTATGGTCAACTGAGATTAACCCATAACCAAAAATTTTAATGGATTAAAATTCTTAGCTAAAACAAATCCCAAATAATACACAATGACTACCAAAATAAATTAACCGATTGTGATGGTTATTATTACATTTTTCCTATAACTGAACCAAAGCGTCAACATAAACACCCCTAGTATTGGTATTCTTTCATCAACAGTAGTACCTTTTATATGTTCACTTATATGGTGGTTTTGTTAAGGTTATTAAGTCATTCCTCATTTATTATGATTACAGACTGACAGTTCTAAACTCAGTCACTTGAGTGTACCCATCTATTGCGTACTCGTATTTCATTGCCTGAGATTTAAAGACACTTGTAATCTTTCATGAATGATGGTATTGTTATGTTGGTTTGGGTTATTCTTAATATAGAAAGCAGTTCAAATTTTCTGGTTTCTTTATCGAAGGTTTTGGTGGCTAAATTTTTTTTAAGGAGTTTATTATTTCTTTATAGTATAATAATGCTTGGTTTCTTCCAAGTCAGATATTCAAATTGCTCTTTTCTAATCGAATGTTGTTTGGGGTTCTTAGAGGGTTCTAATGTAAGTTGAAGTCATTGTTTTAGTGGTTCTAATTAATCGATTGTACCCACTAGGCACTAGTTCATATCTTTTTGATTGGTTCAAGATTATGCCTACATTGAAGGCTTTTGGTCATTTCAATTTGACATTCTTTAGTTCTAGTTATAGTCAATGGGACAGTATGATATCTGTTGGCATAATTTTTGTTTAACTTCTCGAATTTAAGGGTTGTGATATTTGGTGTTTTTATTCGTTGTTTTTTTTATATGTAAGAACTCTTATTTCTAGCATCTTACTAGAGTTTTTTAATTTAATTAACTGTCTGTTAAAAAGTATTTTTGCACTCCAAATATAATTTAGGACTATATATATATATATATATATATATATATATATATATATATATATATATATATATATATATATATATATATAGGCTTAGGTTCATATGAGACCGTTAGATTTCGTGAGACCGGGAGACGCAATCATTGCCACTCATTTTGAATGTAAAAAAAAAATTAAAAAAATACAAAATAATTGAAAAAAAATTGAAAATGATATATTTATTTATTATTTTCTTCATTTTTTATTTAAAAAAATAAAAAATATTAAAAAAATAAAATAAAAAATAAAAAATTAGCGTTTTTTTTTCATATTCTAGTAGAATATTACACTATTTTGTGTAATATTCTATTAGAATATGCAATATCCAGCAACATTCTACTAGAATACTTTTTTGATTTTTCCAAGTTTTTTTCCATTTTTTTTATTTAATTTTTATTTTTCAGATAGAATAAATAGCGAAAATTAGTAGAATATTTTTTTAAAAAAAAATTATAATTATTTTAGCCTATTTTAATTTTTTTATTTTTTATATCCAAAATGAGTGGCTAGGATTGCGTCTCTCATTCTCACAAAATTTGCATGGTCTCATTTGAACTTATATATATATATATATATATATATATATATATATATATATATATATATATATATATATATATATATATATATATATATATATATATATAAACAAGAAATATGATGCATTTTAGCAATTTTATAATTCGTTTATTTGAACTTACATACTTCTACGTATCAATTGGTTTACAGGCTGCTATACCTCAATCCATTTCGTCGTTCGTATACGCACAGGAATACGGACTCCATGCAAATGTGCTTAGCACTGCGTAAGTTCTATTTTACATTGTTTGTGTTAATGCTTTTGCTATATTAGGCCAAATTTTCTTCTAAAAGGAACAAATTTTATTAAGAGGGTTAGAAAGGCGATAGCTAAAAAAGGAAGTTGTTACATAGCGAAAATATATACTTTCAAGCACGATAACAACACCATTGAATGTAGACTACGGTCTTAACACCGATTTGGATCCAATTAATTAAGTCAATACAAAACAATAGACTTGAATATTTTAAGCCAGCTTGAGGGATCTCCCTTTTGTATTTTCCCAAATGTGTGATATATTTAAAAGGGAAATCTCCATTAAAGTCCCAAAATTTTGGCTTGGTTTATGAAAAAGTCCCAAATTAATTTTTATTAACAAAAAAAGTCCAAATTTACTTTTTATTAACAAAAAGGACAGAAACTACTTGTTTTATCTTCAATAAAGTCCTAATATTTTCGCACAGTTTACGGAAAAGTCTCAATATTAGCCGGTTTTCTGTCCTTTTTTGTTAATAAAAATTAATTTGGGACTTTTTTGTTAATAAAAATTAATTTGAGACTTTTTCATTAATTGAGCCAAAATATAGGGACTTTATTGAAGATTTCCATATTTAAAACGACTACAAAGTACAACAATTAAAAATGCAAATGAATCCATATATTTTTTCATAGTTGATTTTTTTGCTTCTTTTGAGGAAAGTTGTATTTCACTGAATCTTTATTATTTTTCAGGGTCATCTTTGGCACAATTGTGTCTATACCGGTTCTTGTTTCATATTATGCAGTCTTGGATCTCGTACATGGATGATTTTCATTGTTTATCACTTTGAATTCATATGTAATCGTGAATGAAAGTAGAATAACTTTGCATCTATTTTCATTTAGATAAATAATATATTTATTTTAGTGACGTAAAAAGACTTGTAGATTTATTTTGTTACTTGATATATTAGTCTTTTGTTACTTGTATTTATTCTTTCATAATGTTTGATTATTTATTAGAATGGAATCGGTCATTAATTCATGTAGTTAGGTAGGTTATAGAAGATGAATAAATGGAATGAAATGAAATTAAAAAAACAAACTACCCTAATAATTCAAATACTATTTACAATTTTTGTTATAAGACTGGCCAGTAAGAAACATATTTTCTATCATAACGACAACTAAAAGGATGCAAAATCATTAAAAATTCCACACTCAATGGTTTCTCTAAAAATAAAAAATAAAAAATTCCACGTTTGATTCCAAATTCCCTGCTTCATTATTGTCTCTTTTAAGCACTTCATTAATCAATTATTCAATTCCCTTCCATAAGCTTTAGCCATTTGAGCGTAATCCCTTTTGTTGAATATATATTTGTGTCAAGAAGTAACTCAAGTGTCAATAATATCCATTATACATATAAAAAATATAAAAAGGTACAAAAAGATAGAAAAAAGAATAATAATAATCCATTGTGAGGATCCAATTCAACGGGTTTCTAATTTATCTGTCGAGAATCTTGTTTATTTAAAACTAGTAGTGTATCCGCGCAATGCAGCGAGCGCAGACGACAACTAAAAGGATGCAAAATCATTAAAAATTCCACACTCAATGGTTTCTCTAAAAATAAAAAATAAAAAATTCCACGTTTGATTCCAAATTCCCTGCTTCATTATTGTCTCTTTTAAGCACTTCATTAATCAATTATTCAATTCCCTTCCATAAGCTTTAGCCATTTGAGCGTAATCCCTTTTGTTGAATATATATTTGTGTCAAGAAGTAACTCAAGTGTCAATAATATCCATTATACATATAAAAAATATAAAAAGGTACAAAAAGATAGAAAAAAGAATAATAATAATCCATTGTGAGGATCCAATTCAACGGGTTTCTAATTTATCTGTCGAGAATCTTGTTTATTTAAAACTAGTAGTGTATCCGCGCAATGCAGCGAGCGCAGATCGGGGGGGGGGGGGGGGGGGGGGGTTGGGGTGTAATACTTTGTGGCAAATAGTTTGTAGATGGCGAGTAGTTTTCTCTTAGTATTCGTTTCACAGGTAGTTTGGTTCCGTAACTCTGTTTGGTGAATGGTTTTTAGACGGCAATTGAGTTTCCTTTAACATGCGCTTTGTAGTTTGTTTTGTTTCGCAACTCACTTTGTTTGCTCATTTATGAATGATTGCATCAAACAAATTCAAATAACGCCTTTCAAGTAAATATTTCAATAGTCTTTAAAAACGTTTGTTCTACACAAAATTGATAGACTTGTAAAATTATATATAGAAAAACTATTTCGATATGGCAATAAAGACCTTTTTCGATGGCTGTAAGAGAACGGATAGGATCAATTACAGAATATATAAAAAACTTTTGATGTTTTTAGATAATGATATATTTATAAAACTTGTGTGACTGTTATATAAACACGTCGTCATTTATAAATATGCTTCGGGCAACAATTTTTTTCAGCAAATAGCCTCGTTTCGTCGATTCACTACAAGGACTGTGCTCATTACCGGCGACACAAATCGCCGCTAAAGAGTGTCAAAATCGCCGCTAAAACTTTTACCGGCGACAAATCGCCGCTAATGTGTCGCCGAAAAAAGCTCGTCGCTAATGCTTAGAAATCGCCACTAAAGGTCTTGCCCGTCGCCGCTAATAGTTATTTTAAAAAAAAAATTTATTGATTAATCGACACTTTCCCCTTCCAAATACACAAACGATACCAAGTGTTGGAAAAACCCTCTTACTTCTCACTCACTGCTATGTTTTGTACACAAAAGCAGAAAAAAGAAAGAAGAAAAGTGACCAAGCTGCTGGGTTTTTTATCACACACGTAGAGAAGATGAAAATGCCAATTTACAGATGCAAACAACTTACATTTTCAGATGCAAACAACTTACAGATGCAAACAACAAACACAAATTTACAGATGCAAACAACTTACATTTTCAGAATTTAAAACAACCTCCGAATGCCAATTTACAGATGCAAACAATTTACCGATGCAAAACTTACATTTAGCTAATTTACAGGTTTTTGTCAATGTTCATCTTCTTGATTTTGGTTAGCTTTTTGGCTTGTAAAACAACCTGCAAAAAATAGATCTACTCTGACTACCTTGTGTCGCCTAAGTAAAGATGGGAAGAGGCTATTGAACGGAAACGATAATTGGCACCGGTTGTGGGGGTGAATCAGTGGAAAATCTCCAGAAATGTTGGTGATCTTGAGAAAAATCGCCATTACAGTGAAGAGTGAGAAAAGAGAGTGTGAATGGGTTTTCTTGGCTGTGTCGGCAAAATAAAGAAATTCTGGACGCAATAGCGGCGACATTGGGAGCATTAGCGGCGACGTATGAACTTGTGTATGTATGTACATGCACCTACAAATGGACATGAATATACTGATATGACGAAAATATACATGTTCGTATTACAAAAATCTGTATTTAACAAATAGCAACGAACTTTCATTTTTTTTTCTTTTTATAGCAACATACTTCCTGACTTTCACAATTTATAGCAAATATATGTTTTGTATTTCATTTTCCATAGAGATGTACTTTCTATTTTTATGCCATTATAGACCACTATGGTCAACTGAGATTAACCCATAACCAAAAATTTCACGTATAGGGAATTAGCGGCGACGGTTAAAAACACGCTTTCTTTCTGACCCGTTAGATGGTAATGGAATGGACAGTGAAGATGGTGATCCGCGTGACAGGCATTAGCGGCGACGTGTGAAGAGGGAAATTTTCCCGCTTCCTTTTTCACCGTCGGATCAGCTAATTCACAGACGGTTAAGATGAGAGTGCACACGGATCGCTATGTCGCCGCTAATACTGGCTGTCGCCGCTAAAGGCGTCGCCGGTATTGGTGATGTTTCTTGTAGTGATTAGGGATACCCACACGTTAATTATAATTTGACGAATGATGTTATCTATGTTTTATGGATACAAAAAATGATAGGTAGTAAAGTTAGAAAGTTTTGTCCATTAAAAATAGGAAAAGAGAAAAAACGAATTATTCCACAAATTATTCCACGACATGAAAATAGTAAAAACGTTATTCAACTTTTAATCTTTATGTTGTTTAATTAAAATTCGTTAGAAATTAATAATAACTTTAACCAAATTTTGTTTCATGAAATTGCGGACATAGGAGTTTTTGTGGATGGTAGCTAAAAAATACAGATAATGAATTACAGCTTTGCTATTTCTTGCATTTCGTCATTTGATATTTTAATGTGACAGTCATTCTTTAATAGCATCTTATTATAGCACCATGTAAAAGAGTTATCGCAGTAAATGCATCATATGTTCTCACCTGGAAAAACCACATAGCAAATCATGAAACCCTCTAAAGTCATATGATGACAACAACATTTGTCCATTCTAATATAATCGGAAACACTTCGCATTCCGGCAAAACAACCTCTGCATATATCATAATCTTCTTAATTTCCTGTGAACATAATACCAATTAGGATACACATAATTAAAATAACAATATATAAAAATAAATTCATGTTTACTTACACTTTATAATACAAATTAGGATACATATAATTAAAATAACAATATATAAAAAGAAATTCATGTTTACTTACACTTTGGATTTGAAACGGGGCTGGTGATCGAGTGAACACCACAAATGTCACAACGAACACCCCAATTGATTAAAGACAACATAAATAGAATATTGATCTTTCTTATGCTCTAAAACATACACACGTTCCCTTAAGTTTATTTATTTAAAATCTTATCCCATTGTTAAGATACATTAATAATTCACAAAATATATCAAACTTAATGATTGCTCTAGTCCTGATGAACGCCAATGAGAAAAGGGAGAAATTGGTTTAACCTCTTGTATGTCGATTAAGCTTCATTCCCAACAAGTGCCATAAAAAACCAAACATACAGTCACAAACATACTTATTCCATTTTCTTGCTTCTTTCTCAACCAGCTGCTAGCTACGGAACCACCATGCTGGAAAATCCTCGCCCTTAATCATACTTAGTTTTGATTGAAAAAACAAAATCAATAATGAGAACTCATATCATTATTTGGTACTAAGTGCCCTAAATCAATAGCATTAACGCATATCATACTTTGGTACGCAAACCAAACAGACCACATAACCCAACTAAGAAATTAACCCACAAAAACCTGCAATAGAAACAAAGCCATTTAAATATTGAGTTTTGAAAAAGAATAAGAAATAGTTGAGTTTGGAAAAATATAGTAGAAGAGCGGAGTGAGACAGAGGGAGGGTGAGTGAGATTACCAACGGTGGTGGTGAGTGGTCTGGAAAATAAAATGAAAACCTGAAGAACTCGACTGTTTACGAACTGGTCAAATCGATTCAATACATGTTCAGAAGAAAAGTCATTGGATTTATAAAATCAATTAACTGCAGGATCAGATTATCAAGAACGGACATGTGAGAGATTAATTTTGCGTGCGTTATGCAAAACTCACCAGATTTATATCGATTTTCGAACCATAGATCGTTCCTTGGATTTGCGTCTGACCACTTCTACTATCGCTACTTTCCATCTGAAAACATCAACCACACACATTTAGTAGCAAAATTCCAATAACCAAAGATTTTCATGCACCAATATAATTTCAACCCCAATGTCGGTAAATATTTAATCCGAAAAAAAAAACCCATAAACCAGGTGCAGATATGGTATGGGCTCAATAAATAGGTTTTTGATTTCAAAGAAATAATCAAGTGGCTGTCGTCGCAAGGGTAAACGGTGGAGCCGGTGATTAGGGCTTGTTGAGAAAAAGGAGACGATTGTAGACAAAATCGACTATAATAAATAATCGATTAACTTCAAGATCGAAGTATAAAACCCAAATATCACGATAATGATTCAACGGAATATAAAACTATTGAATAATCAACCAAGAATAGATCGAACGGTAAAAGAAAGAACACAGGATATTTACGTGGAAAACCCAAATCGGGAAAAACCACGGGCGGAGGAAGCCGAGAACCAATTCACTATACTTTGCGGTGTTTACAAAGTGTTTAGGAGAATACAAAAATACAAAGAGTTTAAAACTCTTATGTATTTATAAGAAGAGAAGATAGAGTTGTGAGAGATGGTGTGTGTTTGCATAAATGGTTTTCTATCCTATTTATAGGAAATGTATTGCACTCCATTGTTGAAAAATGCTTCATTTAAAAAACTCTCCAACATGCCAAGAATGGAAAAAGATATCTTCACATGGGCAGCTTCTTGACTAAGCTTGGCAGCCATTTGTGAAGTCATATTCCACAATCTCCACCTTGACTTCAAAATGAGACAGAACTTGTATACCCATTTGGTAAAACCAACAACTCTTCAAACTTCAAAACTCCATAAGAAATTGCAATCACCATATAGAGAAAAATTGATCCTGAAAAATGAAATAGTTCCTCCACCATGAGCCTATCAGGCTCAAATGCGATCAGAAACACCCACCAAATCCAAACATGTTTTGAACTTGGCTATCGGAAGACTTTTAGTGAACATATCAGCAGGATTATCATTGGTGCTGATCTTGTTTACCGTAATATCGCCTTTAGCAATAACATCTCTGATGAAGTGATAACGAACATCAATATGCTTCGTTCGATCATGGAACATTTGATCATTTGTCAGAAATATTGCACTTTGATTGTCACAAAAAACAGTTTTAACGGATAACTTGTTTGAAAGCTCACCTATCAACCGTTTCAACCAGAGGGCTTCTTTCACTGCTTCCGTAGTAGCCATGTATTCGGCTTCGGTGGTGGATAACGCTACAGTGGACTGTAACTGCGCTTTCCAGCTAATTGCGCAATCACCCAAAGTAAACACGTACCCTGTAATCGATCGTCTTTTATCCAAGTCCTTTGCATAATCGGAATCCACATAACCAAGTACTCCACTATCGGTTTTGCCAAACCGCAGACATAAAGAGGAAGTACCCCGCAAGTACCGAAAAATCCATTTAACAGCAGCCCAATGCTCCTTTCCTGGATTCGCCATGTATCTGCTCACAATGCTTACCGCATATGACAAATCTGGACGTGTACAAATCATAGCATACATAAGAGATCCTACAGCGCTGGAGTATGGTACCTTTGCCATGTATGCTATATCTTCTTCGGTGGTAGGACTTAAGGCGGATGATAGCTTGAAGTGGGCTGCAAAAGGAGTGCTGACTTCTTTTGCGTCATGCATATTGAAACGGTGCAGAACCTTCTCAATGTAGCTTTGTTGAGAAAGGTATAGAGTTCTTGCACTACGGTCTCGCACTATTTCCATTCCTAGAATTTTCTTGGCAGCACCCAAGTCCTTCATATCGAACTCAGCATTCAACTGGTCTTTTATCTTTTGAATCTCCTTTATATTCTTCGCTGCAATTAACATGTCATCCACGTATAAAAGTAGATAGACCATTGAACCATCGTCACACTTCTTGTAGTAAACGCAGCTGTCGTAGGTGCACCTTTTCAGCTTGTGACTGGTCATAAATGAGTCAAACCTTTTATACCATTGTCGTGGAGATTGCTTGAGGCCATAAAGAGACTTCTTCAATTTGCACACGTAGCTTTCCTTGCCAGGAGCTACAAAACCTTCAGGTTGTTGCATATATATCTCTTCCTCAAGCACACCATTTAAGAATGCTGTAGTAACATCAAGTTGCTCTAACTCATAGTCATGAGAGGCAACTAATCCCAACAAGACACGTATTGACGTGTGTTTCACAATCGGAGAGAAAATATCGGTATAATCGATACCTGGGATTTGACTGTAGCCTTTGGCTACCAAACGAGCTTTATATCTTGGTTTGTCACCAGGGTGGATAGCCTCCTTCAACTTGTAGACCCATTTGCACTTAACTGTCTTCTTACCCTTTGGAGCTGGAACGAGATCCCATGTGCCATTTTTCTGAAGAGATTCCGTCTCCTCGTGCATGGCAACCATCCACTTATTAGAATGTTTAGATTGAATGGCCTCGTTGTAGCTTGTGGGCTCCAGAACAGACTCAACTTCATTGGCAACTGTAAGTGCATAAGCGACAGAATTGGCTTGAACATATCTCTTTGGAGGTACAATCTGTCTGCGAGGTCTATCTCTTGCAATGGAGGGACTGTGAGGTTGGCTTGGAGCTTCGGCTGGCTCATGAGAAGAGGAATGTTGATTATTCGAGGGTTGAGAAACCTCGACACCTTCATGAGACTGGTCCTCGAAAGATGAATTTAAAGGAAGCTCCACCTCCACTCGAACTTTGTCTTTTTCCGAATTTTCATTTTCTCTGGTCTGAATGTTGGAGACAGGATGAAGCATGGCTTTTTCATCGAAGGTCACATCTTTAGAAATAAAAACCTTGCTTAGCTCCGGGCTCCATAATTTGAACCCTTTAACACCTGTCGGATATCCGAGAAAGACGCATTTAATTGCCCTCGGTTCCAATTTACCGTTATCAACTCGGGCATATGCTGGACATCCAAATGGAATCAATTTCGTGTAATCAGCAGGTTGGCTGGTCCAAAGCTCAAATGGTGTCTTCTTTTCAATAGCACGAGAAGGGGAACGGTTGATAATGTAGCATGCGGTTGAAGCGGCCTCGGCCCAAAAAGACTTTGGCAACTTCGAATGAGATAGCATGCATCGGACCTTCTCCATGATGGTACGGTTCATACGTTCCGCTACGCCGTTCTGCTGTGGTGTATGAACTACGGTGCGATGCCTCGTAATTCCTTCCCTACGGCAATAGGAGTTGAATTCTTCAGAACAGAATTCCAGTCCATTATCAGTACGAAGGCATTTCACTTCAAAACCTGATTGCTTTTCAACCAATACTTTCCAATCTCTAAAAGTTTGGAATACTTCTCCCTTTGACTTTAAGAAGAATGACCATACCTTTCTTGAGAAATCGTCAATGATCGTGAGCATATAAGAGGCTCCACCTTTCGATGTAACCTTCGTTGGTCCCCATAAATCAGAGTGTATGTAGTCAAGTGGCCCTTTCATCGTATGTTTGCCACCGATAAAACTCACTCGCTTCTGCTTTCCAAATACACAATCTTCACAGAATTCAAGTTCGGTTGATTTGTGCTCCCCGAGCAACCCCCTTCGACTTAGTTCATTCATACCATGGTATGACATGTGAGCGAGCCTGAGGTGCCATAGACGAGAGCGATCAACGTTGGAGAGGGATTTAGAACATACCGAGACTTCGCCAGAGATAACTTGCCCATCCATAATGTAAAGGTTTGCGGATTTTCTAACTCCTCGGATGACCACAGAACCTTCCTTGAAAATATGGAGTTTCCCGTCTTTGCCAACAAACTCGTAACCTTTCTTCTCGAAAGTACCGAGACTTAGTAAATTTCGCCTAAGACCGGATACGTGCTTCACATCTTGAATCGTTCGAACAACGCCATCGAACATGCGGAACCTGGTGTACCCCGTCCAATAATACGACACGAAGTGTCGTTACCCATTAGAACGTGGCCTTCGTTAACCTTTTCATATGAATGAAAAACGCTTCGGTTGGAGCTCATATGAAAAGTACACGCTGAATCAAGTACCCACTCACTCGTGGTTATTAAATCGTAGTCCGAAACGGATAGAAGCTCGCCATCGGAACCAGTTTCGGCAACATCGGCTTCAACGGTGTTATTGGTTGTTTTTCCCTTTGCGATTTCCTTCGCTTTCTCCTTGTTCTTTAACTTGAAACATTCATCGATCAGATGTCCCTTCTTGTGGCAATAATTGCAATATTTGTGATTGGCTTTGGACTTAGATCTAGATCGGTTTTGTGAAGAGCTGCCTCTCTCGTTAGGTCTCCCTCTGATGTTGAGACCTTCGGCTTTAGAATCGCTGCTACTGTTCCCAACTATCTGCTTCATCTTTTCCTTTGAATCAAGAGCAGTCATTACCTCGTCAAGGACAAGAGTCTCCCGAGAATAGATAATGGTGTCACGAAAGTGATCGTAGGAGTCTGGGAGAGAAGATAATAAAAATAACGCCAAGTCTTCATCTTCATATTTGACGTCCATATTCTCCAGATTTCCTACAAGCTCTTTAAAGGTAGAGAGGTGATCAGACAAAGAACTACCTTCACTCATCTTTAGGTTAAAAAGTCGTTGCTTCAAGTGTAGCTTGTTGGGCAAGCTTTTCGTCATAAGTAGCTGCTCGAGTTTTAGCCAGAGAGCCGCTGCGGATGTCTCTTTCAACACATCTTGGAGAACGTCGTTAGAAAGATGCAAACGGATCTGCGACGATGCCTTCAGATCTTTCATCTCCTTTTCCTCAGTCGACCAAGTTGCTGGCATTTTCTCCATTCCTAATAGTGCTTTGTGGAGATCCATTTGGATCAACACATCTTTCATCTTTACTTGCCAGAGAGGGAATCTTGTGTTTCTGTCAAGTAAAGGGATATCATACTTCATCGATGACATGGTTGAAAATAGTTTTTACGAATCGTTATCGGAAAACCTGGATAGCTCTGATACCAATTGTAGACAAAATCGACTATAATAAATAATCGATTAACTTCAAGATCGAAGTATAAAACCCAAATATCACGATAATGATTCAACGGAATATAAAACTATTGAATAATCAACCAAGAATAGATCGAACGGTAAAAGAAAGAACACAGGATATTTACGTGGAAAACCCAAATCGGGAAAAACCACGGGTGGAGGAAGCCGAGAACCAATTCACTATACTTTGCGGTGTTTACAAAGTGTTTAGGAGAATACAAAAATACAAAGAGTTTAAAACTCTTATGTATTTATAAGAAGAGAAGATAGAGTTGTGAGAGATGGTGTGTGTTTGCATAAATGGTTTTCTATCCTATTTATAGGAAATGTATTGCACTCCATTGTTGAAAAATGCTTCATTTAAAAAACTCTCCAACATGCCAAGAATGGAAAAAGATATCTTCACATGGGCAGCTTCTTGACTAAGCTTGGCAGCCATTTGTGAAGTCATATTCCACAACGATGATTAAAGGGAGTGAGAAGCTTCATAATGGTGGGTGAATCGATGGCGGATTTTTTATATGCATTTCCAAGTGTGATTTGCATATTTTTGGGCTCCTGCTAACCGGAATATCCGAGAAGTTCAGCGTATTCTTGAAAGATTTTTGCTAATATATCAGTAACTGACTCGATCAATGAGCGGAAGAGGAAAAGTAGATACATAGTTGGGTCAAGATAAGAGCGTAGAAGGAGGAATTAAAATTTATTAAGGATTAGATACTTGTATTTTATGTATCTGATTTGGTACATCTTAAAAATTAAGAACATAGGTAGCAATAAATGTTTGTAAAGTGTGCAGGAAAAGTTGTAAATATATGCTTTATATATGTATTCTGTGCATACAAAGTTGTACCTCTTAAAAATTCAACAAGTTTGTTTTATAAGTAGTAATAGATAAAGCAACCCCCTTTAGAGTTTTTTTAGTAACATGCACCAAATCAACTATATAACTTTGAAACGATAATGAAATACACAAATAAAGGTCTTTTAAATATTTTTATTGTATACTTTACAAATATTTTCTGCATCTCATGTCTTCGTTTTTATGCCTACTACTGCAAGTATTTCTCATATAGTAGCACATATAGCTCAAATGGTACGACTTGCTTTTTTTTCATTTCTCATATAGTAGCATATTGTTAAGAACTTTTTCCGTAAACTTGTTGGGGGTGACATTTATTTATTTGAGTTACATACATTCCTCCAAAGCACATTAACCATTCTTTCTTTGTACTTATTTCCAAATGTTAGCATATGTTTATATACCCTACAGATGATAAAAAGTACTCGAGGTGAATTATCATTTAGACAAATTTAATTTTTTTTTTCTTGATCTACAATGTACTGATTCTAAAATTGAAGACAAGAATCAAGCTCTCATTATGTTGTGTTTTCTATTGAATTCATATAAGAACTTTGTTGATACTATGTTTATGGTAGAACAACGATCACCTTCAATGACATAAAGGATGCATTGTTTTCGATGGAACTAAAGTGTAAGGTTTTTGGAAGCTAAGAGGGTTTTGGTTCATGCCTGTTTTTAATCAATGATAAAAACATGAAAGAAAAGGTGGAAACAAGGGAAATTCACATTCTAAGTCAAAAGCTTCCACTTAGGCTAAGTGTTACAAGTGTAAAGAACTACGACATATTAAAGGTGATTCTCAACAACACAAAAAGGGGAATGAAAAAGTTGAATCAAGAAATAACGGTAGTGTTTATGTGGTTCAAGACATTTCCAACGAAGGAGACATGTGATGTTTTCTTTTATTTACACTTGGTATTGAACACACTTAGATCTTCGACACATGTGCATCTCCACATATTACTTTCTCGCAATCTATTCATTTGTTTCAAGCAATGGTGTGGTATGGTAAAGTTGGGTGATGACGAGATACGGTGGATCAACAGCAGTGTTACAATGAAAATTAAAATGCATGATGGTATGGTCAGAAATTTAGATAGTTGGTATTTTCCTAATACTCAAAAGAATTTGATTTCTCTTGGAACTTTAGCCAAGCATTAATTCAAGTATTCTGGTGAAGGTGTTCTAGTAAAGGTCGCAAAGGGTGCTCTCTTGGAAATGAAAGAGAAATCACGACATGGAATCCATTTTTGGAAGGGAGTTCAATGACAGGAATAGAGGAGAAATGTTATGATAAATTACAAATATGGTATCATCAATTGGGTCGCATGATCGAGAAGGGAATGCCAATCTTGAGTAATCATGGATTGGTTGGTAGAGACGTAACTATGAACATGAAATTCTATAAAGTTTGTGTCAATGGAAAGCAATGTAGGGTGAAAATCAAATAAGGTTAACATACAACCAAATAAATCCTCAAATATGTCCACTCAGATTTATGAGGTCATTCTCTGGGGAAATTATATGGTGGATGATCATATTTTGTAACCTTTATTGATGAATTCTCTAGGAAGGTTTGGTTGTATAATATGAAAATGAAATATGAGGTGTCTGGGTGGTATAAGGAGGGGAAAACTATGTTAAAACATATATGGAAACAAGTGAAGACCCTTAGAACACATAATGGGTTAGAGTTCTACAATGCACCATTTGATGACTTATGAAAAAATAAAGGTGTAGTGAAGCACCGCACTTTACGACACACACCATGACAAAATAGGGTTGCAGTGTAGATGAACTAGACACTAATGTAGTATACAAGTTGTTTGCGAATTTATGTTGATCTATCGAAGCAATTCTAGGATGAAGCATTGAATACTACTGTCTATATAGTAAATTGATCTCCATCAAGTATAATTTATTTGAAGACTAGGCATGCCTATTAAACCCTCTTATTACTCTCGTCTGTATATATTTGGTTACCCTACTTATCGTCATCTTAATGATGGTAAACTGGAGCAGAGGGCTATGAAATGCATATTTCTAGGATACAACTAGAGTTAAAGGTTATCGACTATGGTGTACAGAAGAAGGTAAAACTTAAAATTTATAATTAGAAGAGATGTTACCTTTGATCAATATGTTAGGTGTGAACAAAGAGGAGAAAGTTCAAGACTTGCAAGAAAAATGGATTGTGGTGCTAACCAAACGGTGGAGTTTGAATATCAAACTCTAAATAGAGTTCTGATAGATGATGAGCAACAGCGCAATGATGAACATTCTAGGCGATATGAGTCTCAAGAAGAACCCAAAGAGGAAGATCCTAAGGAAGTTAATATATGTTATAAAAAGGGAGTCAAAATCTATATTGAAAAGGAAGGAAAATAGCGACATTCAGAAGGCCGCTAGATATGCATGATGTATCAATAAATGCGACATTGTTTCAGTTGCATTTGTGTTGGAAGTTGGCGATAATATCGGTTCAGATGAGCCAAGTTCAAATAAAGAGGCTGTCACAAGTAAAGAAGAATCATGTTGGTTAGTGGAAATGAATGAAGAAATGCAATTACTAATTTAGAATGACAAATGAGATTCAGTACTATTACCAAAGGCATCAAAACTACTAGGATGCAAATAGGTTTTTAAAAGTAAATAAGAATTTATAGGAGTTGAATCAGTGATGTTCAAAGTAGGACCAGTGGAAAAGAGGTTCGTACAAAAGGAAGGGATAGGCTATAATGCAGTTTTCTTTCCTATTGCGAAACAAAAAAACAATTTCGTTTCTATTGCCATGGTGAGTGCCTTTAATTTGGAGTGTATGCATTTTTATCTTAAAACTGCATTCTTACATGGTAATTTAGAAGAGAATATTTATATGTCTCATTCAGATGGGTTTCTTGATGCCAATAAAGAGCAAGTGTGTTTGTTGAAGGAATCTCTTTAAGGTTTTAAACAGTCCAAAAGGCGAGGGTACAAAAGTTTTGAGTTGTTTATGATTTCTCATGGCTATGAACAAAACTAGTTTGATAATTGTATCTTCTTGAAGAAATTGTCTTTTAGTTACTCTCTCTCTCTCTCTCTCTCTCTTTATACGTGGATGGCATGTTAATTGCAACAAAGAATATGGTTGAAATTAATGACTTGAAAGCTTTGTTAAAAGGTGAGTTTGAGATGAAGGATATGGGTGTAGCAAAGAAGATATTGAGAATGGAGACTTGGAGAGATAGAAAATCAGGGTTTTTATATGTTCCTCAACAAAATAATATTTAGAAAATCATCAATCATTCTATATACATTTTTTTAAATTGGTAAAAGAGTAGAGTTCCATATTTTAGTGTTATTAGAAGTACCATGTATGCCATGGTGTATTCTAGACATGATCCGACTCATGCAGTTAGAGTCATAAGCAGGTTTACGAGCAATCCATGGAAGGCTTATTGGAAAGCAGTCAAATGGATTATGTGATACTTGAAAGGAACACCTAACATTTATCTAGTTTAGAAAATGTAGTGATTGGTTAGTTGGTTATACTGACTCGGATCATGGGGGAGACTTGGTGAAGAGATGATCACTTACATGATATATCTTTAATTGGTTCATATGTGCTATTAGTTGGAAGATAACATTACAATTAACAATTTCCTTGCCCATAACTAAGGTAGAGTAAATGTTAACGAACGAGGGAATAAATGAATGCATATGGTTACTGTAAGACATTGTTACCAGAATGACCAAGTTAAGTTTTAAAGGAATTAAGTTTGAGAAAAGCCTTGGTTTAGACAACAAGTTAGCGATGCTAATTGAAGGATTTATCGATGCTATTTGAAGAGGTTACTAACGATATGCGTACTGATAGCGACGCTATGCAGGTCTGGGTGGTGGCTTTGCACGTTCTTAGGATAGCGCCGCTATCATAAGGATAGGGACGCTATCCGTTGTTGTTTGCACCAAAACCCTAAATTTCGAGTTTTGGGATGTATTTAGGGGTACAAAACCCTAGGTAGCCACCATTTGACACCCTTGAGCCTCCAAAAACGTTTCCAACTCTCTCTTAGCTTCCTTGAATGATTTTTGATGTTTTTTCCATTGTGGAAGAGTTCTTGAAGAGAAGGAAGGTGCATAGTGGTGATAGAAGGTGTTCTTCAAGGGTGGATCAGCTAGAGCTTCATTTCCTGGCTATTTTGTGAGTAAAGCTCCTTCTTTTCTGTATTTTTAAGGTTTATCTTGAGTTATGATTATGAAAAATGGATCCTTAGTCCCTTCTTGGCTTGGTCTTTGGAACTTGTTAGGAAAGTTCAGACCTTTGTGCTTCTTAAAGCATTTTTGGAGCCTTTAAGTCAAAATAGAGAGTGATCCAAGCTCTCTTTGGTTATTGCATGGTTGTTTGGATAGTTTTAAGCTTTTGGGACTTAGGTTTTGAGTCTTGTACATGCATGGTTATTTATGGACGTAAAGTTAGAATTTTTATGAATCTAGTGACTGTTTGGAAGGGTCCTGGAAGGTTTAAGACATTCGCTTATCGGATTAAGAGTTTTGGAAAGAATTGGGCTGGACAATATAGATAGCGCCGCTATCTATAGAGATAGTGACCCTATCTCTGAAAATTGGTTTTCACGACGTTCGCACATAGCAATGCTACCCTTGGGGGATAGTGACATGCTACGCAGTCGTTGATGAGGTCAAAAATACTAAATATAACCTTACAGCTCACTAGCTAGCGGCAAGTAAGGGTCAAACCGTGGAGTCTGTGGTTGCCACATTGTGTCGATAAACTGATATATAGTGTCACTCTATAGGCGGCGGATCAATAACACGTGGGAACAAACCAATCTTAAACAAAAACCAAAACAAAACTCAGATCTGATTGCAGATCGAGAAAACCACAAATAATCGAATGCTTACTTTATAAATCAAAACCAGCAATCGTTCCAAACTCAAAATATCTAAACTATCCAAATCTATTAAAGCAACTAAACTAGAACATCGAGTAATCGACGAAAATTCCAATTACAGAATACCTCGATACCGAGTTGATAAAACAATAGAGATCTAAGCAAACTATGAATCCAACCGAGAAAAATCACGAAATCATGCTTCTGGATCCCTTATTGATGTCCCGGGATGCCTATAAAGTCGTACGGGGGTTCGGTATTTATAGTGGTGGAAAATAAGGTCCCTGAGGAGCGGACAAGCCTCTCCCGCGACGCGGGCCTCATCCAGATCCCGTTTTCTCGGAGTTTGAAATTGAAAATCTTGATTTATCTTTTCGGGACATTAGCGTCGCTAACTTTGAAGGTTAGCGGCGCTAATCTTGATTCTGGAACCTTCTTCGCGCGTTTTGAATTTTGAAATGGGATTTTATCACTTTGGCCACATTAGCGGCGCTAACAAGCAGGGTTAGCGTGGCTAACCTCTCCTGGTCTGCCTCCTTCGTTTTTTTTCTCCGTAACTCGTTCCATTTGCATAAAAGCTCCTGCATTTGCACTAAAAACATATTCAAGCACTTTGACACAAAAGTAAGTGATATTAGTCAATTAAGAAGGATAAATTAACTAAAACCCGGCTCAATAACGACTATAATACTTGATATTACTAGGCGTTATCAAACACCCCACACTTGTGTCTTGCTTGTCCCCAAGCAACTAGAGTTTTTAAGAGATCCTAACAAAGACTCAAACATTTTTGAATATATTCTGTTTCAAAGTTTATTGTATTCAAGAAGTTAAAAGAAAATTGAATTTTGAAAAATGACCAGAATACCCTTTGGGAATCACAACTTTCTAAAGAACCCTTGATCACAAACTTTCGGTTCACAACTGTGCAAGCTTACTCATTCAGATTCTAAAGGTCGTTAGGGAATTATCCATGACTTTCGATGTTGTCCGTGTAACGAGCTTTGGGAAACACTATCCCAGATCAGACGATCTTATGTAGTGAGGTGCATAAATGCCCTAGGGGCCACCCTTTTCGATCCTACCGGCTTAAACAACAAAGGCAACTGATTCACAATCCCCTCCTGAATCCCAATCCTCAGATATTCTAAGTCCAGAATTTTCTAACTTCCTAAACACTCAACTTGTTCAACTAAAACAAGCATGCTAACGACTAAACAATATTTATTGAAAAACACCACAGAGCTATGCCATTCAAAACCTTTCCGTTTCTAAGCTACAATTTTTTTTAAAATTTTGAAAATTGCTAAAAATTGAACATTATGACCTTTTATGCAAAAATTCAAAAACTCTTTTCGACCATCCTCAACACCCCACACTTTAAACCGTACAACGTCCCCGTTGTATAAAAGAACTCAAAACAAGGGAGAAAAGAGTTACCCCTTTTGAACGGCGAATTGCTCGACTACTGGGATCGTTAGTAACAGGGTTGATCATTCGTACCATTCTCGATGAAATCTAGGAGTCGGGGTGCAACAGTGAACATGCCGACATAACACAAGTGTAGTGGTACAATGACCCCACACTTGCGTTATGTAACTCCCAACGTTTGGTGCAACAATCACAGTTTGGCAAGGTAATCTACTAATATTATCAACTCATGCAAAAGATGTTAAAGTTTAATTACAGACATAAGATTTAAATACATAAAACTAAAACTAAGACTAAAAATAAGAAGAAGAAAAATAAAAAGGTACAAGAAATATCACTCAGTATCATCATGGTGAGTGCCTGATGGACCTGCCCTGTCGCTTCCACCTATCGGTAGTGATGGTATCCCAAAGTGTGCAAAAAGTGCACGCTGACCCTCCACCAACCGTCGCAACTCAGCCTGAATCTCCGCCTGACCAATCACCAATCCAGCCTACGTAACCAGTATCTATCACAGTGTGGCCCGGACGTCCAAGGGCTCTGGCTCCTGATCTCGCTGAGACTGAGTTGTATGTCTCCTCTGCCTCTGTGGTCGTGGCCGGCAAACCTCCGACTGTCTGGCGGCTATCTCAGCCTCTGCCTACGTCACTCCCTCGTCCGAATGGGTGGTGCATGCGGCTAAGAATGGCAAGAAATATGGGTCGGCAGTCTCTTCCTTAGTATAAATGTGTGCTCAACATGCAAGCTCCGTGACAATGCACTCCCCGTGCTTGCCTCCCAATCGGAATTGGATCGTCTGCTAGGACAAATTGTCACCCTGTACTCCCCAACTGCATGTAGCATAAAACTCCAGAATGAGCTCCGAATAACATGTCTTGTCTGCCGCGGTGAGACGGTCCCAGCCAAGACATGTAAAATGATGAGCTCCATCCTCACTGGTCCATATGCGAACCAGATTCTGCTCCAGACGAGGCATGATGTCTGAAGCTGCGGCGAGTGTTCGGTCTAGTGATGGCGCCACCTTTACCTCCCGACCAGCTAATATGGCCAGTCGTGCCTGGGCTCCCGCGGACCCCAGCAGTCCATCAGGAAACACCAAAAACGGGTGCTCCGGCAGCGCAGCGACTGGAATAACAGGTCTCTATCGATGCACCATCTGCAAAAATCAATTATAAACAAAATCCAGTGCACAAATATGAGAAACAATCATCGCGAAAAATGGTCCCTTGCATCATTAGCGCCACTAACCATAACGTTAGCCCCGCTAATGATGAACACAGTCCCAATTTTCTTTTGATTTTTTATTTCAGCTCGGTTTTTCAAATTGATCATACCAATCTATTCCTAACATAGCAACTAGCAAAAGCCCTATAGTTATTTCAGGCAAATCGAACTAAAAATGCCTTAATTTCTAGTTTTGGTAAAAACCACCAAAAACCGAGCCCTAACTTCTTGATTCTTGAATTCGACTTGTTTTCGCTAAATTGATCATACCAACAGGTTGCTTAAGGTCCGGTTAACAAACCCGAAGGCTCAATTTCACAAGAAGATAACCAAAAGATCTCGAATCAGGGATTAAAGGGTTCGATTTCGCGAACCCCCAACCGGCCCTGAAACCCACTAATTCGACTTGATTTTGCGTGGAAAAATGGTAAAGATTAGTTGGAATACGTACCTTATGTGTTAAATTGCAATTACCCTGAAGATCTAGCTCGAAAACTCGAAGAAACCGTGTTGTGTGTGTGTTCGGTTTGTCAGAGTCGCGAGAGGGGTGTGGGTGTTCAACATTAGCGACGATAAGGTTATAAATCCATGACCCGCGTTAAGTTGCAATTACCCTGAAGATCTAGCTCGAAAACTCGAAGAAATCGGTGTCGTGTGTGTGTTCGGTTTGTCAGAGTCGCGAGAGGGGTGTGGGTGTTCAACATTAGCGACGATAAGGTTATAAATCCATGACCCGCGTTTGACCAGAGGTTAGCGTCGCTAACCTCAAAAGTTAGCGGCACTAACTTTGAATTTTCCCATTTTTTCGAATTTTACAATTATTTTTAAAACCGTTCGATCACCCCACACGAGGTCCATGACGTGTCGTTTTTGAGAATTTGTGACACGCCTAGGTCGTTTTGCGGTCAAAAATAAAAAATAAAACCTCACCCGCAAACTAGTATACTAGTAGCAAGGGTCGATCCGTAGGAGTTTCGTGGTTAAGATATAGTGTCAGAATGACCAACTACAGTGTCACGCTATAGTCGGCGGTGTTTCCTTCACTTCCCAAAAACCAATAAATCGCAATACCGAAAACTAAAATAAACATTAACTAAACTAAACTACTTCAAACTTAAAACCAAACTTACTTACTGATTCCAGAAGGTTATTCAGAAAAATCAGAAGCAATAAAAAATCCAAACCATCCAAAATAACATTCAAACATAAACAATACCGAAAACATGCAAAATAATTCAAACCGAATGATTATATTGAGCTTAAACCAAATCCAGAAGCCAAGAGTCACTGACTTCGAAAATATTCCAAACTAAACTTGTTCCAACAGTTTCTACAATCCAGAATCGAAGGAATCAAGCTATAACTAAAACTAAGAAATACTAAAATAAATAAGAAAACATAAAAATACCAATTAAAGCTATCGAAATCCGAAATCTTGAGTCAAAGAAGCCTAGGTTGCACCTTTTGGTTTGTTCTTCGCTCCTGAAATTCAACCTAGACGCCTCTATTTATAGTTGCAAAATCCAGCTAATCGCATCGCGCATGGCTTAGAACAGCGGCGCGTCTTATCCTTTTATCCCCGTATTTCACACTTTGAATTTCAACTCACCGTCTGATCTTTGACTATCCGCGGCGCACGTGTCTTGTACTCGCGGCGCCCGTACGTATTCAACTAAAATGGTCTTTATCCAGAACTTCTTCATTTTGTCCATGTTTAGTCTCTGTTTTTATCTTTTTCTTGCATACAAGTACTAAGCACAAAAGTGAGTAATACCAATATATATTTGATATAATTTCACTAAGAATAGGGCCTAACAACTACTAAAATACTTGATATTGATAGGCGTTGTCAATTTGTCCGAGTGATATTTCGACATTAAAAATAAAAATAAAAATACTTATCGAATTTGCCGGGTTGCCTCCCGAAAATGCTTCTTTGCTCGGTCTTTTAACTGGACCGTCCGTCAATGGCTAAGGTGGGTCATATGTCATCTGTCTCCACTGAATTTCAGCCGCCACCGTTCCTTCGTTGACCCAATGCTCCTCTAACTTTCCTGGATCAAATGGCTTGCCGGTTCTACTGCGGCTGCCCGATTGCCATCTTTCGATTATTCCCCGTGAATGCCTGGAGGTTGCTTTAAACCTCCAAGATCGGTCTTTTCCGCGGTGTCTCTTCAAGATCACCGACTTGATGTGAAGCGCATACAGTTCCGCTTCTAGTAGTTGTTTTGTGAATTGTCTTTTGATCGCATATCGCGCATTGTCTGCAGCTTGCGATTTTGGTCTGCAATACAACCAAAAATTTTCCAATCTGATGGGACTGGAGAGCATAATGTTGGTATGCTCCTGAATGTCCTCATAAATTTTTTTGATAACATCCAATTTTACACTCATTAATGGATCATGGGTGGTGAGAAACTCAATTTTTTCATTTTCAAAAGTCACATCGTCATTGTCATCTTCTTGGTCATCGTCCAACAGGTGGATCGGCGCTAAGAATGAGCGACTGACATTGTCTGGTGATGGTATAGATTCACTCATCACCAGATCTTCACTCTTAAAATGTTCAAAGTTTTCAAAAATTGTTGGGTCGTGGATGGTATTGTCATCTACGCCCCTCCCTCAACGACCGCTTCGACGAAATTGTATGGTGATGGTATAGATTCACTCATCACCAACGCTTGATTATCAACGTTATCGAAAACATCAAAAGTTGTTGGGTCAGGGGTAGTGTTGTCATCTACAACCTTCTCCTCAACAACCATTTTTACCATCTCGGTGGTCTCCTGACTTTCCCAAGGTGTATGACCTTCCATCACATATTCAGGTGATGCAGGTTCACACACAGTATCATTGGTATCACTCGTCTCAGTTTCTGGTGAGTATGGCGGAAATCCCATATGTTCCCGTATTTGAGCTAATAAATTCTCCATTCTTGAAAGGGCATTGGCCTGATCTTCCGTCGCTTGGCATATTTCGATCGCCAATTCCTAGGCCAGCTCCAACTTCACATCGAACGAAAGGTTCCAATTTTGGTTGTTCAGAAAACACGACTCAACGTAATTTCCAGATTGAGTCGGCTCTTCGGTCCGACATCCATTGTCATTGAATGATCCATTGCTGCAATCATTGTTGTAATAGTTGTTGGTCGAACTGCCATATTTCTCACATGTGTCATGATTGGTGTACCGATTTTGTTTGTATTGATTTGAATTTCCATACCCATTGTCATTGAATAATCCATTGTAGCAATCATTCTCGTGGTGGTTATAGACCGAGCCACCATAACACAAATATTGGCTCGTGGACATGTAATCTCCCATTATGAGGACGTACACATACGGAAAATTAAAACTAAAAATCAAACATCAAAAGAGAAATTGAAAATTGACACAGAGTGTTAATCGCACAACTCCCCAGCAATGGCACCGAAATTTGACATGCTACACAGTCGTTAATGCAGTCAAAAATACTAGATATAACCTTATAGCACACTAGCTAGCGGCAAGTAAGGGTACCGTGGAGTCCGTGGTTGGCACTTTGTGTCGATAAACCGATGTAAGTCACTCTATAGACGACGGATCAATAACACGTCGGAACAAACCAAGCTTAAACAAAAATCAAAATAAAACTTAGATCTGATTGTAGATCGAGAACACCACAAATAACCGAATGCTTACTTTATAAATCAAAGCCAGTAATCGTTCCAAACTCAAAATATCTAAACTATCCAGATCTATTAAAGCAACTAAACTAGAACATCGAATAATCGACGAAAATTTCAATTGCGGAATACCTCGATACCGAGTTGATAAAACAATAGAAATAACAAAGATGTAACCAAACTATGAATGCAACTAAGATAAATCACGAAATCATGCTTCCGAATCTCTTCTTGATGTCACAGGATGCCTCTAAAGTCGTTGGGGGTCCGGTATTTATATTGGTGGAAAATAGGGTCCCCGAGGCGCGGACAAACCTTTCTCGCGGCGCAGGCCTCATCTAGACCCTGTTTTCTTGGAGTTTGAAATTGAAAATCTTGACTTTTATCTTTTCGGGACATTTGCATCGCTAACTTTAAAGGTTAGCGGCACTAATCTTGATTTTGGAACCTTCTTCGCACGTTTTGAATTTTGAAACGAGATTTTATCACTTTGGCCACATTAGCAGCGCTAACCAAGCGGGTTAGCGTCGCTAACCTCTCCTGATCTGCCTCCTTCATCTGTTTTGCTCCGTAACTCGTTCCAATTTGCATAAAAATTCCTGCATTTACACTAAAAACATATCCAAGCACTTTGCCACAAAAGTAAGTGATATTAGTCAATTAAGAAGGATAAACTAACTAAAACCCGGCTCAATAACGACTATAATACTTGATATTACTAGGCGTTATCAGATATCGGCACTATGTACAGATTGACCTTGACCGTCGACTTTGACTTTGAGATTTTACGTTGACTTTTTGACCAGTTTGACTTTTGGTCAAACTTGGGGGTTTCGTGGTATCGGTCTTAGAGGTTTATCCTGTTTGAGGTTTTGGACTTACCAAGTGGAATTTACCCTTATTAGGAGGTTCGTGTTGTCGGGATCCAAGGATACACGCAGGGAGTCCTTGGTAGGTTGGCGGATCAAGTGAGTTTTCTCACTATACTATGGGTGATGTTACATGCGTAATTAGACGTATACTGCCATATGTAGCTATGGATGATTAAGTTGAATGTGCCTTACATTAGTTAACCGAATGATTGCCTTTAGGGACCCGTTGGGTCAAACCGTATGCTTAGGTTTTTGTGTGGTTATGTGTTAGTAGTTGGAATCGTTCTAGCGACTGAAGAATGATAGCAGACCGGGGCAAGCTCAGGATCCAAATGGATCGGGGCAAGCTCGAGAGTCCAAAGAATGAGTTGATTGGGTGACAGACAGAACGGGGTAAGCTCGTGAGTTCTTAGCTGAGGCAGATCGGGATGAGTCCGAGAGCCAGGTTGTTCAGAGCAAGCTCGGAGACCTATGTGAATGTCCTTTATGTGATGGATCGTTTGGTGTTTTTGGAATCTCAATAAGCTTTGTGCTTACTCTTTCACCCTAAATGTTTTTTAGGTATTTGCTAGACTGAGCTTTGGAGCACGGCGCGACTGTATTTCATCTTGGGTACTGGTATTCAAGTCTTCTGCTAGATAATGTTTGTAATTGTTTTGATAAATACGGTTTTAAATGCCTTAATTTCTAAGTTTGAATTAAATGGTTTTATTTTCTAACCCGTTTTTATGTATTTGAATCATTTTATAAATGAAATTTAAATTTTGGAATTTGGGACGTTACTGTTACATGGTCTTGTTTAGGGTGTTAGGTTGAAGTTGGAGAAACCTACTATGTATTGTGCAGTCAGAGTGCACTGAGTCTGGCAATGAATTTGATATATATTGAGAAGATGATGCATATCGATGTCAAGCTGAAAATAGTTGTATCTTAGTTTATAAGAATGTTCTTTATTTCAAAGCACCCCTATCATGTAATTTATGAAACAAGTATTAACATTAGGGGAACAACAATATTATATTAAATGTTGATTCATCCAGGAAGCACATCGCCAAACTTCAAGTGGATGTGATTTTGGAATCACTTGAGTATACCTTATATGATGATTGTGAGTCTTTCTTACAGGGAAATATGACAAAGGCAGCATTCATAGGTAACTATGACTTAGGAATAGATTTATTGGACCTTGTACACACTGATGTATGTGGACTGTTTAGATTGACCATGACGCATGGTCAACGATAATTTGTTACCTTCACTAATGATTTTAGTAGGTATGACTATGTTTAGTTGATTAAACGTAAGTCTGAAACCCTAGATGTGTTCAAGACATCCCAAAATGAAGTATCGAATCAACTAAGTAAAAGAATTAAGATTATCATCTCAATAAGGGTGGTGAATCTCTTAATCAAGAGTTTAGCGATCATCTAAGGAATTGTGGAATTTTTTAAAAGTTGAATCGACCAGGGACACCGCAACATAACGGTGTAGTCGAGAGGAGAAGCTGAACATTCGTAGATATGGTTTGGTCAATGATGAGTTGCACTATGCTTCCGATTAGCTTCTAGGGTTACGCCAAAGAGACTATTGTAAGAGTCCTGAACCTTATACCAACAAAGAAGGTTATGAAAACACCTTCTAAACTACGAAGTGGGTGTTGGGATTTTTATATATTAACACTAATCATACAGGCAGCGGAAGATAAAACAGATTAAATCCCAAAAACTGAGCAAGATCATAACATGTTCATAACAAGATCAAAAGTTCTAATGACTACTCTCTATTTCTTAAACGTGATAAAACTACCATTGTAGTTATAGCTGTTTATGTCAATGACATCTGGTGACATGCAATGATTCTACTGAAATCAACAACATTAAATCCTTTTTGGATGCTACCTTTCAAATAAAAGACTTGGGTACAATTGGATATTTTTTGGGTCTTGAGTTTAAACAAGTTGCCAATGGAATGGTTGTAGGTCCACAATAATCCTAGATCTATATGATATCAATCAAATCACAAGGACAATAAGAACAAGGGGATTAAACTTCAATGCACACCTTTGATTAATCAAATGGTCTAGTACATAAGTTCGTTGGTTGCAAGAACACTCAATATTCTCTCTCTAATTAGCACACACTTCGAGACAACCAACCATCTAAATGACGACTCCTAGAGCCTTAAATACTCTACGCCTAAAACCATAGCAAACCTAAGCCCAAGGACCGAACACCAAACCCATAAGGGCTGCCGATCAAAGGACCAGACCGGACAACCCATTGGTTGTTCGGTTCACACCGAAAAACCCAATTAAACCTATAACTTTGATATTTAACGTTTTTAGTCCCTATAAATAAAATATTAAACCAACTAAAATTAATTCCTAACAATCTCCCCCTTGGTTTAATGCTTTCATTTATAACAGCAGGCTTCTCGTAGGCTTCAGTTGAACACTGCAAAGAATTTTCAACAATCTCCCCCTCAAATTTACAATCTCCTCCTTAGCAGGAAAACTTTCCTCTTAGCAGGTGACAGGTATAGATGTTGATAAAAATTCAGCATAGCTGCAGTGATAACTTTGTCTCCAGTGCAGGTTGTCTTCATATTTGGATTGGTAAGCTCCTTAGGCATCAGTACGTGTCTTGAATTAGCACATCCAACTTTTGATTTGACGTTGACTTTGACTAGAGTCTGTCTCTTCATTTCTTTATTTGATCACTTCAGGTGTTGATGTAGTAACAAGTTGACTGAGGAGGAATTCAAACAACTTCTCACATAGAATTCAGCTTCACCTTCTTCGGGAACAAAACTTCGTGTCGAAATTCTTGAACGTTGCATTTGACTGGCGTTTCTCGATACGATTCATTGACAGCAAATCCTGTGGGTCACAGAGTTAGAAACTCTCACCACAGTTGTTGAAGGATTCATCCTTGGCTCAGAATGAGACTTCTCGCAGTATATGTGTGAACCCGGAGGAACGCACTGCGATTGTTTAAGTATCGGTGAACTACTCGTGGCCGTTTTGATTTAGGCCCCTGCATATCCTTGATCAGAGATCTCAATGCAGTTGACAAGTCAACAAGTTGACTTGGCCCTTGGCGAGACGTTCAATGGTATCCAAACTCTGCGGAGTGTACCATCCTAGTGTCAATTTTGAATCAGGTGAAGTTGTTGGGGTCTCACAGCTATTGTGGTAAACAACAACGATCACTGACCAGAGTTTCTATGTTTCATCAATGTGAGGTAATATCACATTGAATCACGAACATCTTGTTTAGAAGAAGGTATGGGTTCAAGAGTGGTATAAGCGTGTAATATGTCTTGGTTACTAGACACACCCATCGGCTAGACTTTCGAATTGTCATCAGTGTATGGTTTATTACACTGAATCATCCAACTCTTGAATTTAGAAGCTTTGTATGTAAGAATAGTTGTTGATGCCTCACTCTACTACTTGTGTTGTATCAGAGATCATTAGCATAGAATGTCGAAATATCATCACTACTTGGCTTAAAGTAATGAATCATCTATTTCTTGTATCAGAAGTATTAAGGTGGTTAAGAATAGATTGGTGCGTGTGATAGACTATGGTACGCAGTCTAACCATCGGCATAGACTTTTTAACTCTCGACTTTGAGTGGTTTCTCTCAAAGTGTCTAGAAGTTGGTGTTACACAAGAAAAACCTTAGATTGGGTCAAGAAAAGTTGTCAGTGCTTCACAATCATTGAGGTGTACCAATGAGGATCACTAACACTTAAAAGTTACCTCAGCAGTGAGTGGTATAAACTCGGTGCGTCGTCGGTAGGTAAAAATGTTTTTGGATTTTTTAACTTTTTAAGGAAAGATATGAAAATTATAAATAAAAAAAATCTAAAATCTTTTTGTATTTTTAAGTTTTGTAATTTTTGTTTTGTTTTTCTTGATACCAATTGTAGTTACCTATAATTTTCTGATACCACTTGTAAAATTTTAAAAGGAAAGATATGAAAATTATAAAAAATATGAAAATATTTTTGTATTTTTTAAATTTTCTGATTTTTTGTTTTGTTTTCGAAAGTTTTCAGTCAAAATTTTGTTTTGATTTTCTTCTCCCCCTAAATTTGTACATGGGAAGAAAAGCGGAAATAAAACATGAACAAATTTAACTAAACAAAAATAAAGAAAAAAATACTTACATAACTGATTTCATAATCAGTGAAACGTATCATTTTGAGCATTTCGACTAGCACATTGAATCGAGCTTTTGCAACAGGTTTTGTGAACAATTCCGCCACATTATTATCTGTGTGAACTTTATCCAAATGAATCAATTTTCACTCGTAGCAATCTCTGATAAAATGAATTTTAATATCAATGTGCTTAGTCATAGAATGTTGGACCGGGTTTTTCACAATTTGGATAGCAGCCTCATTGTCACAGAAGATAGGAGTATCGAGAAAGTTCATACCATAATCAAGGAGTTGATGCTGCATCCAAATGACTTGAGAACAACAAGTCGAGACAGCAACATACTCAGCTTCAGCTGTAGACATTGACACGGTCTGTTGCTTTCTGCATTGCCATGAGATCAGTCTGTCTCCTAGAAACTGACATCCAGCACTGGTGGACTTTCTGTCAATTTCACACCCTTCACAGTTGCTATCTGAAAAAGCGTAAAGATCAAATTCACGGTTCTTTGGATACCAGAGACCAAATTTTGGTCTCCCTTTAAGGTATCGAAAGATCCGTTTGACAGCATCAAGATGAGAAGGTTTAGGATTAGCCTGATAGTGAGCATATTGGCAAACCGCAAAAACGATATCCGGTCAGCTAGCAGTCAGGTACATCGGTGAACCGATCATCGAACAATAGTACGTTTGATCGACAGATTGGTCATCTGAGTCTGAAGATAGCAGAGGTCGCTCAGCCATTGGAGTGTTAGCCTCTTTTCGCATCCTTGAAATCGAACTTAGCAAGAATATCCTCCACATACTTCGCTTGATGAAGCAGGATACCCGTTGAGCTTTGCTTAACTTGCAACCCGAGAAACATTGTCATCTCACTCAACGAACTCATCTCGAACCTTTTCTTCATCACCAACTCAAACTCTTTGCACAGAAAATCTCTTGTTGACCCAAAGATGATGTCATCCACATAGATCTGGACAACAATTTGTTCGTCATCTTGGCGTTTGATAAAAAAAGTCTGATCAATTCTTCCACGAGTATAACCGTGCTGTAGCAAATGTTCCGTCAAGGTAGCATACCAAGCACGAGGAGCTTGATGCAGACCATAGAGGGCTTTATCAAGCTTGTAGACATGATTTGGAAACTTAGAGTTGATGAAACCAGGAGGTTGATCAACATAGATTTCCTCTTTCACCTTACCGTACAGAAAAGCCGTCTTGACATCCATTTGATAGACAGTAAAGTTCATGTAAGAAGCATAAGCAAGGAAGACCCGAATCGCTTCAAGTCGCGCCACAGGAGCATAATCTTCCGTGTAATCAAGTCCTTCAATCTGGCGAAAACCTCGAACCACCAGACGTGCCTTATTAAGCACAATTACTCCAGAATCATCTTGCTTGTTGCGAAACACCCATCTTGTATCCAAAGCCTTTTTGCCTTCGGGTAGTTCCACCAGTTGCTAGACGTTCAACTTTTCAAACTGGTTCAACTCTTCATGCATGGCATCCACCCAACTTGGTTCATTGAGTGCCATCTCTACGTTCTTCGGCTCAATTTGAGAGATGAAGCACGAATAGAGACACTCGTTGACTTGACCACTTTGGCTTCTGGTTAAAACACCATCATCTAGAGGGCCAATAACATTGTCAATTGGATGGTCCCGTTGAATTCTTGAAGGAACAGCATATTGGAGCGAAGCAGTTGAGACCGAAAGATTGGTTATATTCTCAACTCTGTCTGAGCCTAAAGCATCTCTATCAGAATCTCTGAAGTCATGAGAAGTACTTGCAATGTACTCATCAAGGATTCTTTCAGGAAAGAGAGAATCCATGAGAGTAGAGTCAAAAAGATCAGCAGGTTCAGGTTGAATAACATCTTTAGGGGTAGTTGATTGTTTAACAACTGGAGTATCGCCAACAACTTGGGATGAGACATCAGGAGCATCTTCAGTTATGGTAGCAGAAACAGGAGATGCATCGTCATCATGAATAGGATCTTCAAGAATGACTGACGGAGTGTTAAGATAAGGAATGAAATCTTCAGCATCTTCACTGTTAATTCCACTGGGTCATGGTTGTGTGCCTGAAACAACATCAGAAAACACATAGAAAGGTTTAAACAGTTCAGCGTAATCAAACAACCAATCTGGTCCAACACGGGCATTAATTGGATTCTCTTCTAGCTAGTGAACATCATATGATTCCACAATCTGCTTTGTCGCCTTGTTGTACACTCGATACGCAGTTTTACTTGCATATCCAACGAAGTAGCAATCATCCGCCTTGGAGTTGAACTTCGGAGTAGCTTCAAGATGAAGAAGAGTGCAAGGGCAGCCAAAGGTACGGAAATGGGAAACATTAGGCTTGCGACCATAGAGAATCTCGTAAGGTGTCTTCATTTGAGGTTTGTTGATGATGACCCAATTCTGAACATAACAGGCTGTGTTGATGGCTTCAGCCCAAAATATCACCGGCAGTTTAGAATCACACAGCATGGTACGCGCAGCATCAATAAGGGTTTTGTTTCGTCGCTCAGCAACACCATTCTGTTGAGGAGTAAGAGCAGCACTATACTGACACAGGATACCTTTATCTGTACAAAACTTGTTTTGAACTGCATTCTTGAATTCCGTTCCATTGTCGCATCTAATGGCTTTCAACTTCTGATTCGTTTGATTTTCAATTAGCTTGATGAATCTAATGACCAGATCTGCAGTTTCACTTTTGTTCTTTAAGAAGAAAACCCAGGTAAAACGTGAGTAATAATCAATAATAACTAAACAGTAAGAACTGTGATTGAGACTGAGAACGTTAACCGGGCCAAATAGATCCATGTGAATCAGCTGAAGAATTGAATCAATGGAGTTGATCTGTTTGGGCTTGTGTGACTTTCTGTGATGTGTGCCTTGAGCACAGGCAACACATTTCTCGAATGTAATGAAGTCCTTGATTGGAAATCCTGCAACCATGTTGTTCTTTGCAAGACGATTCAGATTCTTTGCGTTGGCATGACCGAGACGTTTATGCCACAACATCGCGCTTTGTTTAGATGCCTTTGAGAATAAGCAGGTGACGTTTTCTGGAGTGTTGTGATTCATGTCGATGATGTAAGCATTGCTTTTTCATTCTGATCGAACAAGAATCCACTCCTCTGGAATAACTACACCGGGTTTGAGAATCAGACATTCCTTCTTTGTAAAATGGGTTGAAAAACCTTTGTCGCATATTTGAGAAACGCTTAGCAAACTGTGCTTGAGCTCAGATACAAAATTGACGTTCTCAAATTTCAACACACCATTCGACACCGTCCCTCTTTGTGTGATCATCCCTTTTTCACCTCCCACAAAGCAAACACATCCCCTGTTAAATTTCTCTATGTTGTGTAGTTGGGACATGTCGCCTGTCATGTGCCTAGAACAGCCACTATCAACATACCAAGGTCTGCTGATATTCCTCTGTAACCGTTCCTGCACAAGTCGCGGGATCAATTAGATTTAGGCACCCAGTCCATACGGAAACTGGGTTGACCTTCACTATCAAGACATTTAACTGATTCAAAACTCATGTCACGTTGATCAAATAATGGTGAGACATTTGAAACTATTTTAACACTGCCTTTAGGAACCCATTTAACATTTGGTTTAAAACGCTTATCTTTTGACCAAATGGGAACATTTACATTTGAAGTAGAATTAGAACTACTAGAAGTTGATTCTTGAAAAGACTTTGGTCTTACAAAAGTTGGTAAGACATAGTTACTTCTAGAAGCAGTTCGATTCCAGGCATTCGTGTTATTTTGATTTTTCTTTCTAGAACGTGACGTTGAGGGTTTTCTCTTATGAGATGTCCCTTTTGGTACATTCTGCCAAAACTGTTCATTTTGAAAAGCATACAAGTGTCGGGGACAATTTCTGGCTATGTGACCAGCAATTCCACATTTGAAACAAGTCTGTCTTTTTAAAGGTACATTGGAATTCTGTCCAGGTCCAGATTTAAACAAATTATTTCTACACACACAAGCATGCAACAAATTTATCAACCAAAATCTTCTTCCTAGTGGTTTTTAAAATAGAATCACAAGAAGTTTTAGAATCAACAGAAATCTTAGTGTCAAGTTTCACATCATCACACACATCAACAAAATTAGTCTTCAAACAAGTTTTAACAAGATTAATAGCAGGCGAATCTTCAACATCCTCAATCTTCATTTTTAATTTATCTGCACATGAGATAGAAACATCAGTATTTTCATTTCAGAACTCTCAGCGGTGCCAGATGTATTCTTTTGAATGTAATTTGACAATAAACAATCTTTTGATTCTTCATTGTCTGGGGATGGAGTAAAATTATTATTGTATGGAGGAGGAACAACACTATATCCAAGACCTTCACTAAGTATGTTTGACCAAACAGTTTGTTTTTCAAGTATAGATTCAACTACTTCACTAGATACATAAACTTTCTTAAAAGTTGATTCAGCATTTTGAAATTTTGATTTCAATGCAGCTAGTTCAGCATTTAATCTAGCAATGTCTTCATTTGCAAACTTAAGATGGCAATTTTTTATAGTGAGTTCATCTTGAATTTTGAGATAGTCTGAGGTTTTAGCATCTAAGGATTCCTGAAGGGGTCTCAATTTCTTTTTGTGTTTATGAACAAGGTTTTCTAAGTCAAAAATTTCTCTAACTAAAGTCTCATTTAATTCACGATATTTAGCAATTTTATTCATGCAAGTTTAAGAAGAGCAAGAAACTTCACTAACCTCATCACCAGCATGAGTAGTAGAAACCATGAAAGCAAACTGCAAGTCCATCATCTCTCCTTCAGCAGCATCCACGTCCATCTCTCCTTCAATCTGGGCCAAGTGAGCTCTTCCTTCTCCATTCAGATTCAAGTACTGCAACTGATCCTCCCAAGTGAACTGCTGTGCCACCATTGCCCTTTCTGCATTCTGAGGTTAAGCAGCTTCACGATTGTTTGTTCCAACAAGTACCATGGTTCTATCAGGATTCTCCATTCTGGGCTTGGTACACTCACGAGCAAAATGACCGAGCTCGTTGCAGTTGAAACACCTTAGATTAGCTTTTCCAAAACTCACCTTCCTCTCACCATTGTTGTTCACCCAACTGTTTCTTCCTGTTCTCTGAGTGAATTTATTGGCCCTATGCACCGCCATAGCAATGTGCCAAGAAATGTCCATTTCTTCCAAGTCATCTGGATTGATTTGATCAAGGTCTCCCGTAGTCATAGGATGAAACAGTTCACCAGCAACCAAGGCATTGTAATAGTTAAGGAGACCAGCCATCATTCCAAGATTCTCTTCAGCACCTTTTAGAAGAGTTTGAGCAGGAGTTGGAGTCTTAACAGAAGAGGCAGCAACAGGTGGAGCTTAAGGTGCCACAGAAGATGAACCAGGCTGAAATTGAGCTTGGACCTTAGTAGTGGCTTGACCATTAGTTTGAACAGAGAAAGCATTGTTTGTTGAAGTTCCAATGTTAGCAGACTGGTATGAGCTAACGTGATTCATTTCCCTCTGTTTGTCATACATGCCATCTAATAGCCATAATCTCAGAAAGTGAGAGTCTAGCTAAGTCTTTAGTTTTCTTGATGACCGCCACGTTCATATCCCAGCTTCTAGGAAGAGAATTGAGAAGCTTCTTGTTTACATCAATATTTGGAAATGTGATCCCAGCAGTGGACAACTCAGTGTGTAGAGTGATGAAACGTTGTAACTGAGCTTCAAGAGATTCTCCAAGGATGTGATTAAACAGATTGAATCTTTGACGAAGCATATCCTACATGCTTTGCTTCATATCCTCATTTCCTTCATAGACATCAATCAACGCGTCCCACAAAGATTTAGCAGTTTGGTACTCACGGAAACCCAGAGCAATTTCAGGTGAAAGTGCCATAGACAGAGTAGCAAGAGCTTTCTGATCAAGTTCAACTTTCTCAAAGTCCAAATCAGAATATTCTTCAAACGGTTTATCATACACGACATCGTCTCTGGTCACAGTACTTCTGACTGGAGGACGTAGGTAACTTCTCCACAGCTTAACGTCTTTCATCTTGATATACTGTTTGAATCTGTATTTCCATTCGGTAAAACCTTCAACTTTGATCAATCGGGGAATACGGGTAACGGTACCCATAACGGAATCGAGATCATTATTGACATTTGAAATAGTGGGATCCATCGGAAATGAGTCTTGAAAATGCTTCAAAAATTTTCACGAAAATAAATTTCGAATGGACCGAACAACTTGAATAATGCACCGAACAAACTTTATCGAACAGCCTGGAGCGAGAAACAACTTAAACGAGCAAAGACCACTTGACCGAACAATAAACAAACCGAACAACTTTTCAACTGGACCGATTAATAGACACCGAACAACAAACCAATCAACAACTAAGCAACCACCGAACAATAAAATGACCGAACAACTTGGCGAGTAACTAAAACCGATCAATCAGCTAATACCGAACAATGTAAAAAACCCTAAAAGCACCGAACAAGCAACTGGGCTGACCGAGTAACACTTTAATTGGGCCGACCAACCACAAGAAACCCTAGCCAAAGGCGCCACCACCGAACAACAACAAAAACCCTAAGCAATCAGATCCGCCACCGAACAACCCAAAGAAACCCTAAAATGCTACAGTACCGCCGCCGAACAACCACAAGGAGTGTGACCGAGCAATAATTTTCAGATCTAGATTTCACGAACAAGTCCGTAACTTGTACTTTTGGATCAAAAACACTATTTTGTATGATTTTGCTTGAAGATCTTCGATAAACACGAAGAACACATGCACACAAACACCAAAAATCAATCAAAATTGTCCAAAAACGGATCAAAACTCCCAAAAACTTCAAAAATCTCCAAGAATAATGAAAAGATTGATACCAAAATCAAGCTCTAATACCAATTGTAGGTCCACAATAATCCTAGATCTATATGATATCAATCAAATCACAAGAACAATAAGAACAAGGGGATTAAACTTCAATGCACACCTTTGATTAATCAAATGGTCTAGTACATAAGTTCTTTGGTTGCAAGAACACTCAATATTCTCTCTCTAATTAGCACACACTTCGAGACAACCAACCTTCTAAATGACGGCTCCTAGAGCCTTAAATACTCTACGCCTAAAATCCTAGCAAACCTAAGCCCATAGACTGAACACCATTGGTTGTTCGGTTCACACCGAAAAACCCAATTAAACCTATAACTTTGATATTTAACATTTTTAGTCCCTATAAATAAAAGATTAAACCAACTAAAATTAATTCCTAATAATGGTTGTTCATCAACAGAAGTTTATTCGTGAACTTCTTGATTCACATTCTCTTCATGATTGTGATTCAGTAACTACCCCTTTACCCATCAATCATCGTTCCCTTCATAATCTTGGGTACTCCTTTAACTGATCCAACCCCTTATCGACACTCATTGGCAAGCTGAATTTTTTAACCCATACTCGTCCAGATCTTTCATTTACAGTACAACATTTAAGTCAATTTAATCAAAAGCCCACACAACTACATTATGATGCAGCTATACACGTATTAAAATACTTGAAGGGTACTCTTCATCAAGGATTGTTTTTTAATAATACCCCTTCCTTCAATATTGAAGCTTTCTGCGATTCTGATTGGGCCACGTGTCCTACTACTAGACGATCTGTAAGTGGATACTTTATTTTGTTCAGAGGTATTCCTATTTCATGGAAATCTAAGAACAGTTCACTGTTTCACTCTCTTCAGAAGAGGCTGAATACCTCTCAATGAGACGAGTATGCTCTGAACTTGCATGGTTGACTTGACTATTTCATGAACTTTCTGTTGACAATATCCAACCTATACCTCTTAAATGCGATAATCTTGTAGCCCTTCACATTGCTAAAAACCCAGTTTTCACGAGAGAACAAAACACATTGAGTTAGATTGTCACTATGTTCGAGAAAAGGTTCAAAGTGGTTTGATTTCATTAGAGCATGTTTCTACAACCAACCAGCTGGCTGATGTTTTTACCAAAGCTCTACCAGGACCCAAACATTGTGATGCTTTATCCAATCTAGGTTTCATTCCATATCCCCCAGCTTGAGGGGGGTGTTAACATCAAGGACATTTTCGGTATTTTGTATTTGACAGTTAGTCGTTATTAGTTTGTTAGTTAGTTAGTAAGAGTTTGTTATTTTTCTGATTGTATATATTAGGGTCCTTGTGTAATGTTTGTTGTTCAATAATGACGAAATGATCTAAGCATTTGGTCGTCTTCTCCATTTCAATGCTTAAACCTCATGATCAATAACACCTTTACCTTCCACCATAACCTTTTTATAAATAATTATAGAATCATTTACTTCTTTTCAGTATTCTTCAAAGATATTTTAATCAATATTCATGATTTCTGCTTCAATACTCTTTTATTAGGGTTTCCTTCTCTTCATCTTCTATCACAACCACATAGTTATACTTTCCTTAGCTGTAACCACTTTTCTTACGACACTTGCAGTCAAACTTTCGTCTTATAGTTGTATGTATATAACCACTGAGAACTTGTTATGACCATTCTAATCATCTAGATTTATCAATGGTCAAAATTTAACTCGTTGGTCAATGATTCCTTAAAGTCGACCACCAGACATGACATACTTACATGCTTCATACTGTTACCTAACACAAGGTTGGAATACGGTATACCGCGACACCACTAGCTGGGTACTATGCATGTTCTAAGGCATCTTATCACACCTTTCTTATCTTCTTGTCTTTTATAGTATTCTTTTCATCAGGTTTCACCTTCTTTATACTCTTGAATCTTTTATCTTCTTGACATTAGTAAAATGTCAACTCCTATAGTTCCTGTCGAACGCTGTAACACAAGACTTCATTGCTATACGTATCTATTAACCTTCTAGTCAAGATACCACTTTTGCAATCATCCCTCCACAGTGATACAACACTAGCTTTACAAGTATCTTTTCATTACTTAATTGCTAGACTTAGCACCTCTATCATGAAAATCTTATTATCTCAAGAACAAATTTTTATTTATTCAGAGACCATTTTCAGCATTCTTCCTTAAGTTGTGAAATAACAACTTACACCTCGATCTGCTCTCTTTACTTATTGGGTAAACATACCCTGCCTTCAATCTTCAGACAAATCGCTCACAACAATACGTTTTATAAGATTCGACTCATATGCTTCGACTTGCAAATTGCTCACAACAATACGTTTTATAAGCTTCGACTCATATGCTTATATTTTTTACCGGTCAAATCGCTCACAATAATACGTTTTATAACACCGAGTTACCGATGTATTTTCGTATTATCAATGAACAATCGACTTGCAAATTATAACTCATATGTCTCTGCTTTAAGACCATAAGATATTATCGTCTAAAAAATTGCTCATGATATAATCCATAAAGCAATTTTTTGAGCGTGGGTTTATCCAATACTCAAATCTTCATTTTCTAAGTACTCATGAACATTGTAGCAATGTTGTTGCTATGTCTAACTCCTTAGACAGTCTACAATCCAATTCATGACAGTCTTGATTCAATACTTACTTCCTAAAGTATGAGCGACTGTGGACCTTTTGAATAATTAAATTATTCAGGGAAGTAAAACATGCGAAAGCAAAACATAAAATCTGACTGGCAGCTACTCCAGCTTATTACCAAGTCTCCACGAGGTAATCACCAAGTCGGATTTGTCATAATACTATTATCGGTTTCTTGTTTTCTTTTAAACTTTCAATTCGAATTTTATATCTATATCTACATGAACTTTTTCACTATTTCTATGTATCCAAAAAATGTCTTACATTGATACACTTTATTGTAGATAATCCAATTGGACACTCTTCCGATGATATCTCAATTTATCATTCTGTCTTTCTCCGTTACAACTCCATTCTGCTGACGTGTACTGTGACTTCCCATGATTCTCGGGGTCTTTAGTCTACATGACTGCACCCTAAGACTATTTCGAGGTGTTATGAAGTGCCGGTGAACCACACGCGCTCCCTCAGAAAACCAATGAAACTCTTTAACCACGAAATCCTCTAGCATCACGTCCTAACGTTAGTAATTACAGATTTGAAAACCTTTTTCAAATTATTACTATCACATTCACCCCAATCATTTCCTAATGATTTCTCACGTGTGTTCAAATAAACCATCCACTATACTCAGCCAGATTGTGTCCTGAATCTAACTTACTATGCTCCAAGCATCAAGTCACTAGGATAATTTCATGACACTTCAAATCGATCCAAGACGCTTGTGGAATCCGATGTATTCTTATTCCAAACTCTTCCGGAATCTAAAGATTACTTATAATCCTTGTGTCATGAAATTCGGAAACAATTTCCTTTCGGAGACTCTTTCTCATGCATCATGAACCATATCATGATCATGCTCACAATGGCAAGGTCTATACTGATGATTTCATCTATCTGATAGATGTCTGTGAACTACATGATTGTGTTGCACCTTCTTTATATCATTCATGCCAAATCATCACACTTTGCAATGATAGGAATCTCCTTTCCTAGGGTTATGCATCTTGAATCTCATCAAGATCATACTGGCAGAGTTTTAGATCTATCTAATAGATGTTTGCAACCACATGAGTATGTTGTATTTCCTTTAAGTCTTTCATAGTGAACCATCTCTTAATTCCAAGTTATTACACTTTGTAATGATTAGAGATGTTTCCTAGAAGCAGTATGTGACCAACATACAGTGATAGGCAGATAACATCGATACTCCCACTAGTTTTAACACGGTTATATGAATCTTTCAGACTATTCGAAAAATCCATATCTTGAGAATCCAAAATCCAAACCTTTCTGACATAACTATGGGAATCTTTCAGGATTTTCACAAAATCCAAACTTTTGGCATATTTTGAAAATCTGAATATCCTTTCTTGCAAGGCACCCGTGGGATGAATCCCGGGTCCATGCACATTTTGTATGTACTTTATAAGTGCCTATTAGTGTGCCGATAAACCACACACGCTCCACTAATAACTCACAAGGTGCAGTCATACCAAACAGTATCCTTTTAGATTTCATCTTCTATTGAAAGCGTTTCTCTCGGAATCAATTACTTGACTCTCAGTATCGTCTCACTCAACTAGATGTTCTGTAAGTACATTTCTATCTATGTTTCTTTCTTTTGATGATTCATTACTCCCACTGGTTATTAAACCAGGTGTAAAATCAGTTAAATTGTCACATAGAATGTGTCTCGCGCTATGGTTCTCTTATTTGGCAGCAACCGGGCTCACCAATGCTTCCAAGTAGTCGGATTGCTTATCTGTACCAACTTTAGTGTTTTACCACTAATTGGTATGTCACCCAGATCATGATACCTTATGAAGGTGACCAATACTACTAGTCAAGCGAAGAGAAGAGTATGTCAGGTTTAACAGGAATCTGATTCCTGGTCAAGGCCTAGTGATGACTAGAGGTTCTTTCACTTGGCTAATCCCTGAACTCATTCAGGATTATTCTTACACCCACTGTTTCCTTAGAATATGAGTCCTTTCCAAAAGAACTCTTCTTTCATAGGCACAGCTGGGGTGGCCAATGAAACAACACTGCTGATCAGTAACAGGCATGTTATGAGGTTTGAACTCTTCTTTCCATGTACAAGTAGGGGTGAACCCCGCTTTACATTTCAGACGGTGTCTATGCAACCTACTTAGTCTAAGATGTGGTCTGTATATGCTTTTATGGTCTGACTGGTTTAATATCCAATTTCTTGAAAACTAATTGGAAGTGTAGCTTATACATCGAGGATCGAACTATTTCGACCAATGCTTCATCATCTTCCCTAAGACACATTATAACCATTAATGTTCTTGGAAGAGGATGCATTGTGAAACATTTTCTCAGTTTATGTTGTCACTCAGGTTCTGTTGATCTTATACTTCCTTTGAAGTCCTTGAACAATTCAAGGTTTCAATCAATCGTTTATTCTGATAAGCGAGGCTATATTTGTCATACTAATTGGCAAATATTATGAAGCATAACTAATTGTGTTTTGTCTGAAGATTCGAGCAATTCACTAATGTGTCCGTTGCTCATAATCTTAATGTCTTTTACATCTCTATGTAAATTTATGACTTTGTTAATTTTGTTCAAGATATGCATTCATCATCTTACTCTAAGTCAACTGATTCCAAAATCCTGTCCATTGGATCTTTGGGTGATACATTTCTTGCAACAAATTGATTTTATTAAAAGTTCAATTCATCATGCAATTCCAAGTCAAATGATTCCGAGATCCTGTCCAACCGGACCTTTGGTTGAAACGATTCTTATAAAATTTACTTTAACAATCATAAGGAACACAATTTTAAATCCAATCCCATTAGATGTATCAATATTCAAGTTATTACCATTCATGCAATTAACACACTCATACAACATTTCAAGGATACTTTAGACTAACATGTATTAAAAGAAAATCAACATTTTATTAAAAAAAATATCCTTGAACAATGTACTATATGACAGACAATGTCGCACACATCTAATAAGCTAATAACCTAATCAAATATCTAGTTAAACTCCAAAACTATACGAGCTCCAGATCCAATCTGAATGTGCTCCTATGCAACAATATCTTGCATCCTACTGAGTCCCTGCATACAGAGCAAATGTGAGAATCACATCCTGTATCAGGGAAAAGAGGATCAGGAGTTCCGAGTTTTAAGATATGTCTGAGTTGCCAAACTGTTCGGCTTTGGAGCATTTTTCCAATCTTTTTGTGACAGTGTCCCACCCTGTGGATTCCTAGTTTGAGACATCGAAGAACTGGTCCAGACGATCTGGATAATTTCTTGATGTGCCTTATTACTAGACTCAATCCTGAAGCAGGTGAATCCATGGAACTATGCTTCTCCATGAGCGACTCATACAGAGTCAACATTGAATGCGTTTCCATAATTGTCTTATTTGGTTACCCTTCCTGTACATCTGGATGAACAGATCAGCAAGTCGAGTTAATGCAACTCATGATTAAAAGTTAACAAATTTTATACAGTTCGCCTATGTGACTCTCAACCTTGAGAACATGCGAATTGGTGCTACTTCCTTCTTCAATCTCTTTGAAGATTTCAGCTCGTCCCTTTACCACCGGTTTTCGGAACCTTTCCTCAACCAGCTGTGCTAATTCATATAACCCCAGGAATTCAAAATCCCTAGGGAACTCGGGGTCAATGATCAATAGCATGAGGTAACGAACTTCCTTGGACTTAATAGCCAAGGAGTCATGCTCATCACAAGCTGCTGTGTGATGCCATGCTTTGGTAAAACAATGAGCGGACACTCAATGAGATATGGTTTGCCAGCAAAACTAAGAACCATTCTCTATTTGCAAAGTCATACCACATAGTTAGGCCAGTCAACCTTACCATATTTAATAGGTGCTTTCTGAGGCTCTAAAAAATGGGTGAATGAGGGGAAGGAGGAGAATGACACTTTCTTCAGACATCTATAAAATTTGAATTTATTAGTTTAATTTTAATCCTTCTTAAACAATTACCCAATATATTATTTAACAAGGCTAGGATCCAAAATCTCCCAACTATGTTGTGAAGAGGGAAATCAATCAAATTAATTTAATCCATTTAAATCAGATAGGCATCACAAATCAATCAAATTAATTTAATCCTATCTTAAACCCTTAGATTTCGAAAATAGCAAATAAAGGGTTTAAGGTTATCCAATTATTAAATAATCACAGTTACTAAAAATAGAAAACCTTCTAAAACCCTAATAGGAAAATCGCAAATCAAGGGGGGAGGGGCTAGGGTTTTGAAAATCCTAACCCTAAAAACGATTTGCCCACTTTTTAGGGTTTAGATTCAATAAACCCTAAAATTTAGGAAAAACAATTACAGCAATTCAAATAGAAAGCAACCAAAAGCTCTGATACCACTGACAGGTTTTATGCAATCAATAAACTTAAACCCTAAGTTCACATGCAACCTAGATTGGATCTATGTTTTCTAACTTTGAACATATAATAAAATCCTAAAGGCCAAACAAAATTACTAAAGAAATAAAGAATAAGAAAACTAACCTTTAGTTGTTTCTTGCAAGCTAAGCAACGCAAATGCCTTGCCTCAAATGAGATCACACCCAAGACTAGAGGAGGTCGAAATTCAGAGAAAGGGAGGGTAATAGGTGGCGCAGAAAAAGGGTTCCCTGGGGTCCCTATTTATAGCCTCCAAGTGGTTGTAGATAAACCTTGCAGATAAACCTTTTTAATTCAAAAACAAGATAAACCTTTTATCATTTGAATTAAACCTATTTATTTACCATAATTATTTTCGAAAATCATGGATTAACTCATCCATATTTTCGCCAACCACCAGCTGCCATAATTGTCACTTACTCAACTATTGAATAATTACAATTCAGCCCCTGCACCTTTAATTAATTAAATTAATCACCAAATTAATTCCAATTAATTCTAGATTAATTTCTAATTAATTAATATAATTTCTAATTAATATATTATCAACATAATATATTAATAAACTATTTATTTTATTTCTATTGATTTATTAATCATATAATAAATCAATCTTTCTCTCTCTTGGTATTTCTGCCAAACCTCTAGCTATGAGGGCAACCCAAATGGACTTTGCTTCTATCAATTAGGTAAATACAAATTATTAGTCATGGCTTAAATACCTAATCCAACAGTATCAACGTTCAGGTTATTACTATTTATGAAATCAACACATTCATACAACATTGCAAGGATAATATGAAACAACCATGTTTTATAAAAGAAAAATGTCAATAATTTTATTAAATCTGAAAATATCCTCAAACAATGTAAAATACAAAAACAATGTCATATGATACTACTAGCTAATAACATAATCAAATATCTAACTAAACATCAAAACTGCATGAGCCCGTGATCCCGATCAGATCGAAATAAGCTCCTATACATCAGTGCCCCGCATCCTACTAAGTCCCTGGATATAGTGCAAATGTGAGAAACACATCCCGTATTAAGGAATTAAGGATCAGAAGTTTTGAATTTTTAGATATACCTGAGTTGCCAAACGGTTTGGCTTTGGAGCATCTTCCAATCTTTCTTTGACTATATCCCACCCTGTGAACTCCCAGTTTGAGACATCTCAGAACTGGCCCAAGAGTTGGCCTGGACCGTTTCTTGATATGTCTCATGACTGGACTCAATCACAAAGTTGTTGAATCAGTAGAACTATGTATCTCTATGAACGACTCATATAGAGTCATAATGGAGCGCATATCCATGATAGTCTTATCCTGGTTTCCCTTTCTGTACATTTGAATGAATAGATTGTACCGGCTGGTCACCGAGTCGAGAATGATGTTAGCTCTCAACTCCCGATCAATAGGGTGACCAAGTATGCACAGTTTTTTAATGTATCCCTCAATCTTGAGAACATGCGGACCGACACTACTTCCTACATCTAGCTTGCACCCTTTAAGTTCTTTAAAGATCCTAGTTCATTCTTCCTCAACCGGTTCTCGAAACCTTTCCTCAACCATACGTGCTAAGGTATAAGGACCCAAAAACACGAAATCCTTGTGGATCTTGGGGTCAATGGTTAGCAGCATGAGGCTACAAATTCCTCGGACTCATCAATCAGGAAATCATGCTCATTGCGGAGTTCCTATGTGATGTCATGCCTAAGTAGAATGGGGAGGGGACACTCAATCAAATATGACTTGCCTTCGGACTTTAGAACCAGATTCCAAGTACGAAGCCAGTCCAGATGGTTAAGACCAGTAAGCTTATCCATATCCAGCAGATACTTCTTAAAGCTTTCAAAGACCGATAATGGAGGAGAAGGAGGAGAATTGACACTAGATTCAACATCTACAAAATCAGAATTTTATTAGTTTAATTTTATTCCTTGTAAACAATTACAGAATCATTATTTAACAAGGCTAGGAGCCAAAATCTCCCAGTTATGACGTGAAGAGAGATGTCGTAATCACAACATAATGGTCATTAAGGTAGATATGCATTTATCAATTTCAGTCTCTATGAAATTCCTAGGTCTGTGAAATTCATTGACCAAGGTCAACAGCATGTTAATCTCGGTTATGCTCATCTCAAATCCATGACACGGATGCAGTGGATCGTGGATCAGATGATGAACAGACCATGCAAAAACCGCGTGATCCCCAGCTTAAGATACGCTTAAGAATCGCGAGTGCCACATCATCTTCAACTATGACCTAGATTGACGTGCCGATTAACCACACAGCTCCGTTAGTACATCGTAAAGAAAATGTGCGCTTTTCATGGTTAGCATATAATTCACATTTTTATATTAAAACGAGATTTTTGTTTTAATACTTCTAAGTTAAATACTTTTTAACTAATAAACATTTCCCTAACAAAAAATTTCGGTAACTCCACTATGAAAAACGTGATAGGCAGTGAGAGGGGTAGACAATAAATGTCATTTAAAAACCGACCTCATTAGGATTCATAAGAATCCTCCTTCAAACCTTCAAACACCTTTATAGTGGATGAGCCTAGTCATGGTTTGACCAATGTTGTTGTTTTAATTTAAGTTTTTATATATATAGATAGTATTCTAAATATATTAAGGGTAAAATTTTAAAAAATTTAAAATTTATGTTTGTCATATTTAATTTCATTAAAACAATTTTAATAATTAAATTTATTAACTTAAATCAAAATAAAGCAGTTTAGGCAACTAGCTACTTAAGGAAACTAAGCAAGTTAAGAAACTTGCAAGGCAAGCAAGGGTTTGTGAAACCTTTAGCCACCAAAAGCCATGGAGGGTTCCTAAACCCTCCAAAAAGTCGACTAACAGGTATATGAGATCACAAATCAGGCAAAATTCATAATATGCAATTTTCAATATTTCTCTAGCATTATACTCATGTTCATCGAAATTTTCAGCAAGCAAAACAATCCTTTTTCAAGTTTTAATCTAATGTGCATGCAACCTAAGAACAATGGCTCTGATACCACAGTTGGGATTTTTATAGATTAACACTAATCATAAAGGCAGCGGAAGATAAAACAGATTAAATCCCAAAAACTGAGCAAGATCATAACAAGATCACAAGTTCATAATAGTTGCATCAACAAGAAGATGAAATCGATCCATACCTTGTGTTTGGATGTTAAGGATCCAAACCAGAATCCCTCTAATGACTCATACCCAAGATCACCAGAAGAACAAGCAGACAAAAACTTCTTCAGGTTGAAGAAGTCGATCCAGAGAACCCTTGGAGGGTTACTGAAATCGACAAAAGAGGAGAGTGGAGGGTTTCTAGGGAGTTGGCAGCTCACAAGGGGATTGGGATGCCTTATGGTTGCACCCTAAGGCCACTATTTATACTGCATGGGCTCTTACGGTTTCAAACTTAGGAGCCTTTTGGCGGTCGCACCCCTTGGACTTATTCTATTAATTAATCAATTAATTAATTACAATCTAATCCCTAAAATTAATTTCTATAAATTAATTTCACAATTAATTTATCAATTAATTCTTGATCCAGTTTCTGATTAATTAATTTCTCAATTAATAAACTGATCATTCCTCTATTATTTATGTTATTTATTGTTTTTACTGGGCCGTGAGGGCAACCCAAATAGGACCCTGCTATTATTAGAAACATCACCACAGTTGATGACTTGGACATATTTCCAACAGTGGGAGTGTTCCTTCGCTCATATTTAAAAGTCTAAGGTTGTGAGGCTTACATTGTTCATGAAGCTCAATACAATCTAGTGCCCATATTAGAGAAGTGATATTTTGTTTGATGTCTTGCTGAATCTTATGGATATTATTTTTATAAGACCTCTGAGAACAAAGTATTCATTGCAGGAAAAGCAGTCTTCCATGAAAAAGAGCTAATATCCAACGAGGTCGGTGAGAGCCGTATTGATCTTGAAGAAATTCAGGAGTCAACTAACAATGAATATAATGTTTGCACTAGTTCTTAACTAGAAATTAAAAAACTTGTTAAGCCCCGTCAAGATGTTAATGAGGAATCTGACATATGGGTTACTCATATCTAAAAGTGATGATGTGTTAGTGGATTCTAATAAATCTACAACGTATCAGGAGGATATAATAGGCCCCGAGTCTACTAAATAGAAGGACACTATGGAAAGTGAGATAGAAACCATATATGATAATCAGGTATGAGACTTAGTTGATCGATCACCTACTTATAAAACAATTATGTGCAAATGGTTCTTCAACCTGACATGGATAGCAAGTTACACATATACAAAGGTAGACCGGCGGTAAAGGGTTGCATGAAAACTCATGGTGTAGACTACGGTAAAAAGATTTTACGACTGGCTATGCTAAAGTATATCATGATACTCATTGTCATAACAACATTTCATATCTATTAGATATAGTACATGGATGTAAAACTACTTTCCTAAATGGAAAACTAACAGAGGATGTATTCATCACACAACGTGAGGGCTCTATACATGTAGAGTATTTAGATAGAGTGTGTAAGCTTTAGAGGTCTATTTACAGAATCAAGCAAGCATCTTACAATCAGAATCTATGTCTCAATAAAAATATCAAAGAGTTCGGTTTCAATGGAAGTGAAGATAAGCCATGTATATATTTCAAAACTAGTAGGAGGGTTGTGTTCCTTGTGTTGTATATTGATGACATATTTCTCATAGGAAACGATGCCCCTACTTTGCAATAAGTAAAATCTTGGCTAGGGAAATGTTTTTCTATGAAAGATATGGGAGAGGCTGATTACATATTAGGCATCATGATCTATAGAGATAGATATATATGCCTCATTGGGTGTAGCCAAAGTACATACATTGATAAGGTCTTAAAGAAATTCAAGATATAAGATTCTATAAAGAGGTTCATACCTATATGCAACATGGTTTGGCATTGAGTAGACGCCAATGTCCTAACTCGACAATTTAGAAATAGTTTTAGGGCAATTTTTGTTTATAAATAGATCTCTCTGTACCTTTGTAACCCTATGTAGAAAGCATGTGTTGACGACTAGGATTAACAAATCTCTTTCTAGTTTGTCTGTGGATTAGCAGATCAATCTAATCATATGAAACACGTGAACTCCTTATGTAAACCATTTTTCTTCACATCTTCAATCACGTGCTTTTCTATTTATCGATTATAATGATTTTCAACTGAATCTTACATATAAGTCCCAACAAGATCATTGGTGTGGCCAAGTCAATACGTCTCAACAGAAAGTGTTAGAAGCTTCTTGAGGTGGTGTTATTCTCCTCTTTCCGATTTATTTGGATAGCTACGAACCGAAAGTTCCTCCATAATTCTTTATTATCAGCTCATAAGTTTGTAGATGACTTCCAGTTGTACTCATTCAATTGGATTAGACATAGAGACAAGTTAGATCGGTCTTGGAGTGGCGCAACTTGAAATTGAGGGAGCATGTAAATTTACTACAATACTACTCTTCCACAGCCAATTCACTACAATGTTACTCTTCGGCTTTGGAAAATATTTTCTACGAACGAAGTGACCTTCCAAATGAAACCCATTGTGATGCCTAAGCTCGTAGAAGAAATTCAATTTGTTTGTTTCTGCAAATAAATAATCTAAGTAACATTTAGATTGATTGGCGTTGGTGAGGGCGTCTCTCTTATTATTATTATTATTTAACAAGAAAGTGATTTTTAGAAAAACTATCGAGTTGCTGGGGGATTACAAATGGCATCCATGGGATTGTCGATCCATCTGGTACTTGATATTAGAATGTTTCACTTAAATGTGGTCATAGGACCATTTGTGTAACCATAATTTGATTGTCATTATATTTATATAACTAGGTACGTTTGAGGGCCGTGCTAAGCACGACCCAGATAGGTTTCTTTAGAAATTTCTAAAAATATTGTAACACTTTTGTTATCAGTGTTGGGCATTAAAGAATCACACTCAAGCAGAAAATAACAACATACTTCATTATTTATCTAATATAGGAACGAGAAAGTAATGTACGTTACAATACTACTGTGAATTATGTTATATGCCTTGATGTCTTGGCTTAAAAAAGAACAACATACTTTACATATGGCTTGGGCTGAAATGTCAAGCTCTCAACCCATCCCATTTCAAGTGGTGAATTGTCAATACTGGTCATCTCTTCATAAGGACAAGTGATAGAATTGAACAGAAAGTAGAATTCTTACAAATACACAGTAACACAACAAAATGAAAAATCATATGAATGCGTTGACAAAAAAATCCCAACTCTAAAGATCCAAGGGACATCACCATATAACGAGGATCTCTGAAAAAGAAAAACAAACTCCAACAAATTTATGTATTTGCACATACAAACAAAAAAACAAAAATATATTTTAGACGTAAAAACTAAAATGCCATAATTTACGAAAGTAAAATATACGCTGTTTGTTGCAAATACTTGAATGTACATTTCACCTTTTGTAGTTGAACCTGCAAAGAAAAAAACGTGAGTATATGGTAAAACATACAAAGAAGGAAGTGAATAACAGAAGTGAGGTTAAATTCAACAAATAACAATATACTCCCGATATTCCTTATCTATTATCTAAAACTATTTTGACTCTTAACAATCAAAATTTTAAAACTTCAATCATTTTTAGTGCTTAGTCAACCGATTATAACTTTTGGTTTCTGATCATTAATGGTCAAAATAAATTTGGATAATAGATAAGAATTGCTGTAAAAAAAGTGTTATTATTGAGACTTTTTTTTTCAAATAATGACTTTGTATTAACATGATGTAGGTTTTGTCTTCATGGTAAACGTTTGAACATATTTTGGTCGAGAGTTTAGGAGTTCAATTGTCCAGTTATTTGACCTTATTTATGCAACTTTAGAAGATCATGGTTGTATAACTGGTGCACATACACACCAGGCCTGTGGGATATCTTGAGCTTTGCTATAAGTAATTTTTTAATTAATTATATTACATCTCCAGTTGTGCGATTCACTATCTTGTAGCTGGTTGGCATGGAAGAGGTCACAAAATAGTCATCTAAAGCCTTCAAACTATTTGTCATTTGGACACTTATTCGATAGAAAATTCTCAAATTCTTCAAACCGCATGCATAGATAAAACAACAAAATAAAGCATATATATATAACTACCAGAAATACCAAATCATGCCCATGACAAAATAAAGGGGTGTAGTTGCTCAAGGCCTCCAGCAGCATTAAAAGATCTCTATTTTCACATTAATAATATCATCAATATCTTACAAAATATTTCAACATTAATATAAATATTTTATGAACTACCTGCCGACGTTCATGATTCCCCTTCAAAATCCCGTACTTTCACTGCCACAAACAGTTGATTAGGAGAAGAAAAAAACTAAGTTAATTTGTTCAAATTTTTGCATGAACTCATGCCTTAAACGCATCAACATTTTTTGCCTTCTTCATAACTTTGGAACTTCAATTCTCAAAATTCTACAATTTTTTATTGGAGATTGCTGATGATGAAAAAGAATACTGTAATTTTCAGAATGGCGTGATGGAGGTGACATACCTAAATCGGGAAGAAATTCTGACCACGGTTGAAGATTGCAAATAAGATTGAGTAATCCCAAAGAAATTACGATTCTTGTTTGTCGTTGAATAAGTTTTTCTGTTTGCGGATGCTGTGGCTGGAGTACGCTCGGAATAGCGAGTGGAGTGATTGTGGATTTGTCGAAGTAGTTAGACGGTCTGGGTGGAATTGAAGACTGTTCGGAGAGATCGAGATCGAGCTGCTGTATATGGATTTGGGTGTGAATTGTCGGCGCGTTCTGAGGGTTAATCGGAGGTTAATCGGAGAGTCGCAGAAGATTTGATAAAACCGAACCGGTATGACTAATTTAAATCGATACCGGATGGAAGAAGGAGAGTAGATGTGCAATTAGCAGGTGTGGTACCATTTCCATATGACATTGGGACGTTTCATTGAAACATACGTGCCGGGAAAAAAACCCGTTTTTTCTCAATTGCATATCTGCGTTGATGCCACCTCAGCCACGCTGGAACGATGCAACCTACTTGAAAGTGTATCCACATCGGTTTGTAGCGACGCAACGCCACACAACCTAACCATGTTACTATCCTCCCCCTCCCACATCTCCAGATGTACGCATCCGATTACGATTCTTCTATTCCTCTCCAATAACTCCCCCGCTCAATTCAACACGACCTTCATTCCATCAACACCCCTTATGAAATTATCTACAGAAGCATGCTGCCAGTAGCCCTACAATTTCAAAATCATCTTCTCGCTTTTGGATCAACACCTTTCTTCAATTTTCAACACAGGTAAGATAATATACTCTGCGCTATTTCTTGATTCGTTTTCGCTCATCTTTATTCACTTCCAATCGAATCCCATAATTCTACACAATTGTCAATTATTTCCCTGTGCGTCAGTCCCCGATTTTTATATAAAACCTAATTGCACATTCAATTTACGTATACGTCCAGCGACTTGGTGTTCTAATTCCTCTTTTGTATACCACTATCCCCCATTACCCAATACGGTATGATAAGGTTCGTATAATTAGACCTCTCATTTAACTTGAAATAGATTGCATAAAAAAGCTTTTCTTTTCTCCTTTGCGTATTCTAATTGTGATTATTTTGGAGGAAATACAAATCCGTTTCTCTATTTGATTCATCTGTTACAGGCGCTATAACATGCCGATTTTTTAGTTTGTCTTATTCTTCCATTCAATTTTTGACTTTGTTTTCACTGGTTCTTAAAATCGAACCAAAATTTTGACTTTATCGTAGTGGGTTTTCTTTGTTTAAATCACTATTTGTGAATCTTCACTAAATTATTTGGACACAAACATCGGATGGCTTTCTCTATCGAAGTGAAATTTCTGCTAATATATGTTCATGTGTACTCTATACCCGACTTGGATTGAATTTACATGATCAGGCTCTATCCTTAAACAGAACGAGGGTTCTAGAGATTTTCCAATTGCTTCCACCAAGTTTTCAGGTCTTATTGGTATTGTTAATCACATAGCCTTGATCAAGAACTACACAACAGTGTTGGTATGTGTCTATATATCTCTAATTATACTGTTACACTACAAGAAACAGGAGTACCTCGCTAAACGGCGTTTGCGACGGACTAGCGACGAACCAGCTCCATAGCAAAAAATAAGCCGTCTAAATTGGTTGCGACGGAATTACCGACGGACGGTTTTTTGACTGCGACGGTTAGCGACGGACTTTTTTGGGATTGCGACGGATTTAGCGACGGACTGTCCCTCGCAAGTACGTTGCTATATTTGCTTATATTTTGCTAACATATATAGAGCTCTGTAAAAGCATACAGAGTTTTCCCTAGTGATCAAGATGGAGTTCATTGGGTGGCTGAACCTAGTATTGCTAAAATAGCTTCTGCTTATATTGACAGTACAACCAATAAGTGAAACCATCTTGATATTGCAGACTAATTATTAAATGTATTTTATGGCTTACAACTACTTAAACCTGATCTTGAGTAAACAGACTCTGAAAAATTTCTCTGTTACTCTTTTCTGTTATAAACAGACTATGGAAAACATATGGAGTTAGTTGGGTGGCTGAACCTAGTATTGAAAAAAATTGACAGTACAGATTTTTAAGAGGTGGCTGAACCTAGTACCAATATGTTTTCTTACGAAATGAATACCCATAACATATCATTTTCGTCCTGAATCCAAATCCGGCTGATACATATCATCCTTGTTTTCCACGTACCCCATACTTATCTCATATGGATGTACGGCAAAAAAACTACACCATATAAAGCGAATAACCAAAAACTCAAGAAGCAATTAATATTTGATTTATGACAAGTAAAAACAAAGGATGGATGGTTGTAGAATTTATTTAGTTTGTTTCTGGTGGGAGTGGGGTAGGGGCATGTTGGCTTTTGAGGTAGTCTCAGCTGCTGTTTGTAGTAGTGAGTATTGAGCATAAATGAGACCTTCTTTATGTCTTTAAATTCTCGTACCTAAATCACTCTTACTTTTCACACCAAATAATTTACGTCAATACATGACCATTGACAAAATCAGATAGAATAAGCTTAGCAATACACATGACGAAGAACTATATAGTTCAAGACAGATTTTTAAGAGGTAGACAATGGCACGGGGTCGTCGTTTTCGTCTTTATGGAAACTATACCCACCACTCCAGCTTCCGCTTTGGAAGGTAGTACTCTTGAGTGAAAGAATGTCTAGTATTGACAGGGGCAGAAACGTACCTTACTTAGAAATCGTAAATGTCGTCGATTTCGTGAGGCTGTGACCGGTGGTATCAATGGCGAGACGGCAGGTTAGTTCCCTTTTTGGTCCGTGGATGGTACATATGTAGTGGAAGCATTGCGAAAGATTATTGATGGAAAAATTCAAGTTCCAAGTGGTGGATTAAAATTGTTCCATCAAAGCTTTGTTGCTTTGTTTGGCGCCGACTGGGCAGAGATCCAGTGAGTACGACTCTACAGGAAAGTGGAGTGAATATGTTACAAGTTACTTGGTGTTTATTGAAGACAATGAATGATAAAGTGTGCAGAAGAAACCTTAATTTGACGGAATATGTTACGACTCCTGTTTCCCGTTTCCGTCACTTCATCCTCTTCGTCAGTTTATGTTTCCATGTCGGCGATTTGGGAGCTAGGTTAGAGAACCGGAGATGTTGCTGGTTTGGGGGCAATGTATAAAATAGGATAAATTGCATAAAAGTCACTAACTTTTTCAATTTTCTCGATTTTTGACACTGTATTTTTAGTTTTTGCAATTAAGTCATTATGTTTTCAGAAAATTGCAATTAAGTCATTATGTTTTCCAAAAAGTTGCGAAAATGACCATATGACAGGATGACAACAGGTTACCAGGTCATATGGTCAAATTTGCAATTTTTTAGAAAACATAATGACTTAATAGCAAAAATAAGACATAGTGTCAAAATCGAAAAATCTAGAAAAGTTAGCGAATTTTATGCAATTTACCCTATTCAATTTATATAACTTAATCAATTTATATGCCTCATACGTGTTTTCTGAAAAATTGCAAATTTGACCATATGTTTTATTTTTGATATTAAGTCATTATGTTTTCTGAAAAATTGCAAATTTGACCATATGACCTGGTAACCTGTTGCCATCCTGTCATATGGTCATTTTCACAACTTTTTGGAAAACATAATGACTTAATTGCAATTTTCTGAAAATATAATGACTTAATTGCAAAAACTAAAAATACAGTGTCAAAATCGAGAAAATTGGAAAAGTTAGTGACTTTTATGCAATTTACCCTATAAAATATTGGGGGAATGAAATGTTATCAAAAAGTTTGCGCCATATTAGAGAGGGATTCAGCGAGGTTTCCCAAATAAAATTTCCATCCGTCTCCAATTCCTCGCTAAAATAGAAAACGTGCCCTAAAATCTGCGACGGATTGGATAGCGTCATTATCTGCCGCTGATCTGTCTCTATTCCTTCTCCAATCCCTAGCTAATCCGTCTAAAAAAAATAATTTTTTTGCGCCTAAGGAATTCTGTCACTGATCCCTCTCTATTCCCACTCTAATTTGCTACGGAAATATTTCCCTAGCCGTCTCTGATACCCACATTTCTAGTAGTGTTAGAATTCTAAACATTGGAATGTTTTATCCATGGGAAATCAGACTTTGGTTTAGTCATGCTTTCATTTTTAAATTATGCTATGCCATGATTATAGAAACTTTATCTGGCTAACATGAATTCGAATGTCATTTGTTTTCTTTTCGGAGACAATAATCTTTTTTTAGGAAGGAACTCAATCTTTTTTTTTATTACCAAATTAGCCAATGTCCTTTGGTTTAAGCACGATGTCCATAAGCACGCCAAATGAAAAGAACGTGCTCTAGCCTCTCATATAAACG